>OENM01000725.1:35451-62665 GCA_900239745.1 Rotaria magnacalcarata
ATTCAAGTAATCCAATCTAAGAAATCTTTTTTTCTCTCGTTATGCTTATTCGTTAGGCAAATCTCTTAGGAAGTATTAAAGTTACCTGCGTATATATATATATATATATATATTCAAAAACAACAAACAAGAAGATGATGATCGATGTGTGTAAAATTGATCATCAGAACATACAGAAAAAGAAGATTAACCTAATTTATATCCTTTGAGTAGCACGAAAAGGGCAAGCTCATGACCCTCTTTTTTTTCCTACTCGTGTGTTTATCTCCTTCAATCGATTATTTGTGAGAACTAGGAACGGAAGAGAACATATCATGTTTGTTGTACAGAGATGTGAACATTCAAAAAAATGAAAAGAATATGTAAAGAAATACGAGAACAATATTGACAGCTGTACCATTCACTTCAGTAAGCGTGATATATAGTGCATATTTTATTCGATAAAAGGCACATTCTGTCTCACTTCTATTTTTTCTCTTCCTTTCAAATAACGCTGGCATCAGCCTGTTACGAGGTTGTTAAAATAAATTTTCTTCGTTATATCAAATAACATTATACGACTCGAAGAAAAATACTCATATTATTTCTAATCTTCGCCTATTAAAAAATATCTTCATCATGAAAAATCGATTCTTTTTTTTTCAGAATTAAATCTTATGTCAAATGTCTAAAATGGTAACGATAACGACTACGACAACATCCGATGCAGACAAACAACAACAGTGAATACTATAAGCATGAACATTCATCTTCGTCGTTATCTATTTCGTTTTATTATTTTTCTACCTGTTGCTTGGCTTTTAATTATACTGATAGTTTTACAATCGAATGAAATAACAACAAACACATCTAGTAACGCAAAATTAAAAGATAATAACTTGAATCATCGTGTAGGACGTGAAGCAGATGAAGCTGATGCATTTGGCGGTGATGCATTAGTACGTTTAGGTAATCACATAGTACCGCTTAATAACAAATCAACAAATGGTCAACCATCATCGTCAAGTGAAGCCGTCCGTGTTATACATGAGAAACCTGAACAAGTTGCTCCACCACAATTAGACAATTCAAAACAAAATTTAAATGCCCCAGGTGAAATGGGTAAAGGATTTGAAGTTAATAAAGATAAACTAACACCAGAAGAACGTAAAAAATATGATGAAGGCT
Organism: Rotaria magnacalcarata; assembly: GCA_900239745.1. Taxonomy (NCBI): domain Eukaryota; kingdom Metazoa; phylum Rotifera; class Eurotatoria; order Philodinida; family Philodinidae; genus Rotaria; species Rotaria magnacalcarata. The sequence continues at coordinate 36,619 of OENM01000725.1, forward strand.
TTCAAAAAAATGCATTTAATGCTTATATTAGTGATTTAATATCGATGCATCGTAGTTTACCTGATGTACGTGATCCTGGTTGTAGAAAAATTCAATATAAGGCACCACCAGCAACAGCCAGTATTGTTATGTGTTTTCATAATGAAGCATGGTCAGTATTATTACGATCGGTTCATTCCCTTATCGATCGTACTCCACCAAGTTTACTAAAAGAAATTATTCTTGTTGATGATTTTTCTGATATGGGTAAGAGATATTTTTATAATGCTGAAAAGTAAACATCATGGCTTCGGCATCGTTTTCTTTTTGCCTTAATAGAACATTTAAAAAAGCCTCTTGATGATTACTTAAAACCTCTTGGCAAAGTGATAGTTGTACGACAAAGCAAACGCGAAGGTCTTATTCGATCACGTTTAGCTGGTGCTGCTATCGTGACAGGTGATGTGATAGTTTTTCTTGATTCACACATTGAAGCAACTGAAGGTTGGCTTGAGCCTCTGTTGGATCCAATATCAGAAAATCGTACAACAGTTGTAACGCCTGTTATTGATGTTATTGATGATACAACTTTTAAATATAATTATGGTGCTGTGTCATCATTAAGTGTTGGCGGGTTCGATTGGAATTTACAATTCAATTGGCATGGTGTACCTGAACGTGAACGAAAAAGACGAAAACATGAATTAGAACCAGTTCGAACACCGACAATGGCTGGTGGACTTTTTGCAATCAGTAAGCGTTATTTTGAAGAAGTAGGAACATGTAAGTTTGAATTTTATGAAGATCTGAAAGTGAGAAAGAATCTATAATGAAAACATTTCTTGTTTCGTTCTAGATGATGCTGGAATGGACATTTGGGGAGGTGAAAATCTTGAAATGTCGTTTCGTATTTGGATGTGTGGAGGTAAACTTGTTTACAAAGTATTTTGTCTTGTTTTGAAACGTTTCACTTTATTGAATAGGTACTCTAGTTACTGCTCCATGTTCACACGTAGGTCATATATTTCGAAAACGATCTCCTTATAAATGGTTACCAGGAGTCAATGTTGTAAAGAAAAATGCTGTTCGTGTAGCTGAAGTTTGGCTTGATGAATATAAAGTATACGATGATAGATAATAATTTATAAATAATAATAATAATAATAATATATTTATGTTTTAGAAATATTACTATGAAAGATTTAATTATGACCTAGTAAGATCGTGATAAACGTAGAAAAACAAAGAAAGAATCATGTCTGTCTGTTTTGTTTTCATAGGGTGATTTTGGTGATGTTTCTTCGCGGAAATTACTGCGACAAAAATTACAATGTAAATCTTTTAAATGGTTTTTAGCGGAAGTTTATCCAGAACAATTCATTCCTGGCGATGCAGTAGCTTCGGGAGAGGTTTGTAAAGCAATACGAAAGGAAAGAATCGTTTTTCAAACAAAAAATAAATATTTAGATTCGAAATTTGGGCGCAGCGTTTTGTGTTGATGGAAGTACCGATCATAAAAATTATCATAAACCAGTTATTGGATATCCATGTCATTCTCAAGGTGGTAACCAGGTGTGTACATAGAAAAGAAATTTGTTGTTTCTTTAAATTTTTGTTTTCGTTTTTTTCGTTTAGTTTTTTATGTTTAGTAAACTTGGAGAAATTCGTCGAGACGATGGTTGTCTAGATTTCTCAGGTGGTTTTAATGATGCTAATAAGGATGATAAAATTATTGTCTATCCGTGTCATGGAATGAAAGGAAATCAACAGTGGATTTATAAAGAGGTTTGTTTTAGAAGTTGAATAATAGAATGCAGAACTTCGTTTTTTTTCCTATCATAAAAGAATAAAAGTAGTATTAGCGATGTTATGAAAATGTGTGTCCAACGATACGATTATGATATTATGTTCGAACGTTAGACTTGATATTTTACACTTAGTATATCTAATCATGCGTCTGATTATATGTTGAGGATTAACAAGCCTTAAATAATTGAGTAAACAGAACGGTGTATCATATTGAGTTGTTATTCAGAGCAATAGTTGATAAAGAGAGAGAGAGAGAGACAGAGTGTATGTGTGTGAAGTTATCGTTTGTGACACAGAACGATTTAATCATTTTGTGATTATTGATGCCTATATGTCCTTCTCATCTTGGAGTGATTTTATTTATTAATCTATGATTTGATACACGTAACATACATAAATATAGTAACAGTGAACGAAAAATCAATTAGAAAAGGGATTATCGAGATTTATGTTTTTTTGAATTTATTCATGAATAGGATAAAATACATTTAAACTCTATTTAAGGACATTTTCAGTTAGATAACTATTGAACGTGTAGTATTTTGTTTCTCATTTAATAGTACGATGAATAAAATCTTGAAAGTTGTTGAAGACCTTATCAAATTGTTATTTTTTTATACACTTTAGAATAATCAATTGTATCATCCGGTATCAAATTTATGTATGACAATATCTGAAGATAATAAACATCTTCGAATGACTCAATGTGATGGCTCGAATCAACGCCATAGATGGTCATGGAAACGAAAGCCACTCACCGAGACGACTAAGATTTAAAGAAGAGAAAGAAAATCTATGAAATGAAATTTTGCTCACACATCTAGTTATTTGACTTTTGTTTCTTTGTTGTTGTTGTTGTTGTTGTTTTCGGAAGAGTACAGAGGATATTAAGTGTGAGCGTGCAATAACTGGTACTAGACTTATTCTTTTTATTTTACATTATTCTGTGATTATTTTTGTTTTCATTTGTTTCTTTCGCTTCTGCTACGTTCTACTCATAATCAATTTTGTTTTATTTTAACACTAGTTGACAAATTTCATACATTTTCCTTTGCTTGTTTTAAGTTCATTTTTTTTAAATATAATTTTGTTCGAGTGGGAATAAGATAATAAAAACTATAGATCATGAATAATAATAATCATAATAGCAAATAGTTATTGTTGTTGTTGTTGTTATTATCATTTGAATATACTTATTTGTTTTGTTTTTTGTGTTTATTCTATTAGATGGAAAAAGAAATGTTTTTAAGAGAAGTGTTACATGACAGACAAGATGATGATAAGATACAGAAAATTCTTCTTCTACAACGTCTGATTCGTGCGTATTATGTTCGTCGACAATTTCAACAAGTGCGAACTGAATATTTGAAAACGCTAAGTGATATTGAAGGTGAAATTTCAATAAAACCAATTGAAATTATTCCAACTAAACAGGAACCACCAAAAAAAGAAATAGGTATGATTATATTAGGTTAGTTCTTTGATTTAACGTCGAATATTTTTATTTCTAGTTGTTAATCATCCAACAAAAGATGAATTATTAAGAAAACGACAAGAAATAGCCATTGAACTTCTATGGATTGAGCAAGCGATTCAAAGTCGAAAAGATTATCTGCGTTTAAAGCCTCGCTATTTGACTCCTTCTTAGAAAATAAAATACTCTTCTTCTTTTTTTCGTTGTACAAATTTTGCTTTTGAAAAAAATATTAACGAATGAAATTAGTTTTAGTTTATTTATTTGTTTCAAGATGATTCCTGAATAATTATTGAAAAGAATGAGTGGTGTTCAACTGAAACGATTACTTGTTGCATTGAATCGAATTAAACAGCATGGTATTGACAAAAAGCATAATAATAATTGAATTTTCCAGAGACTAAAAAAAAACTATATTTTATTTCAAGGTTATGTGTCAATTTGTAAGCAATCAACAGCTGTTGAACCTAAAAAGGAACCAGAAAAAGTAGAAGTATTCGTTGATGGCAAATCTGTTCACGTCGAACCAAACACAACTGTACTTCAGGTAAAAAAAAAGATATCACTATTGTGAAAAATAGAAAAAAGTTAGATATATCTCTAACATTTTAGAAACAAATAAACTAGTTTTCTGCACGATTGAGAAAGAAGCATCATTTCGATTTAGAGAAGAAAGAAAAAAATCCTTTGTAATTTTGAGTAGAACTATTGATGAGTTTCTTAGAGAATTGAATATGAAATTAATCGCTAATATTTTGTGTGAGCTTTCTCTAAAGCAAAATTTACATCTACCAAATGGTGCAATGATTTTGAATTTCAAGAAGATGAACTCGCTTACCGAACAGATGTCGACTTAGATGTGCGAAACAATGATTGTTCGACCTCATGGACTATTTTGGACCATCTTAGTTAAGTTATGCACTAATAGATATGATTTATTAAATAATTCGTCTAAAACCATAAAATCTTGCACTTTCATATTTAGTTTCGTTTGAGTTAGATTCTTATCGTACATACAACCTCAGCTTCAGAGACGCAGAATCTACGCGTGTGTGCCTACGCGCGTAGGGGGAAATTTTCGGAAAATTATTGGCCGTAACAAAGTTTTTTAATGTGGAAATTGGGGGAAATTTCTGAAGAATTTTTTTGCATAGGGGAAAGTTTTCATTTTTACGGCAGATTCTGCACCTCTGCTCAGCGCCATGCACCATTAGTTTTTGTCTACATAAACTGACAGTAATCCGATATGTATTTCGCCTATAAATTTCAAATAAACAAAAAGATCTACATTAATATAATTAATTGTGATTTGCTGCAGTCGAAATTTAGAAAAATAAAGAAATGTAATCTTTAATATCTAGGCTTGTGCTGTTGCTGGTGTCGAAATTCCTCGTTATTGTTATCATGAACGTTTATCGATTGCTGGCAATTGTCGAATGTGTCTTGTTGAAATCGAAAAAACACCTAAAGTATTTAAATCAATTTTTACAATATTTATTTTTTTATTTATGATTCTCCATTTTTTACAGCCAGTTGCAAGTTGTGCAATGCCGGTTATGAAAGGCATGCGTATCCTAACAGATTCACCATTGACCAAGAAAGCACGTGAGGGTGTTATGGAATTTTTACTTGTTAATCATCCTTTGGATTGTCCTATTTGTGACCAAGGTGGTGAATGTGATTTACAAGTATGTTCTACAATTGCAATAAATATAAAAGTAAATATTTGAATTTCTAGGATCAATCAATGACATTTGGTAGTGATCGTAGTCGTTTTACTGACAATGAATTTTCGGGCAAACGGTATAGATATAACAAAAAAAAACCTTTTTCTCATTTAATAAATAAATCATTTCATATTCTAGATCCGTCGAAGATAAAAACATAGGTCCACTTGTTAAAACGAGCATGAATCGCTGTATTCATTGTACACGTTGTATCCGTTTTGGTAATGAAGTAGCCGGAGTCAGCGATCTTGGTTCAACAGGACGTGGCAGCGATATGGTCATTGGTACATATGTTGAAAGACTTTTTATGTCGGAACTCTCGGGTAATGTTATTGATTTATGTCCAGTTGGAGCATTAACATCAAAACCTTATGCATTCACTGCACGACCATGGGAATTAAGGTAAAACAAAAACAGAAAAGATTACTTAGTTTGTATTCATCGCTTTTATTTTTTCATAGAAAAACAGAATCAATTGATGTCATGGATGCATTAGGTAGTAATATTGTTGTCAACACTCGTGGTGGTGATGTTCTTCGTGTAGTCCCACGAATAAATGAAGTAATATTTTATTAAGAAAAATAAAAACAAAACTTTTCAATTTATTTAAACATCACATTTAGGAAGTTAATGAAGAATGGATTTCGGATAAAACACGTTTTGCTTACGATGGTCTTAAACGACAACGTTTGACAGCTCCGATGTTAAAAAATCGCGATGGTTTCCTTGTACCATGTGACTGGGAAGATGCGTTAAGTGTTGTTGCTGAACGTGTATGTTATCTCTTTTGTTTTCTAAAGAATTATCTATTTTTATATTCAACCTATTTATTTATAGATCGGTCAAGCTGGATCCGGTACAAAGATTGCTGCTCTTGCTGGACGTTTTTGTGATGCAGAAGGACTTATAACTTTAAAAGATTTCATGAATCAACTTGGCTGCGAAACAGTTTGTGTCGAAGAACCGTTTCCAAATGCTGGGGCTTCGTATGTATTTTTGTTTTCTCATAGTTCTAAAATGAATCTATCTATGAATATCTATTTTAGAATCGATCTCCGTAGTAACTACTTATTTAATGGAACAATCGCCGGCATTGAACATGCTGATTTAGTCTTATTGATTGGAACGAATCCCCGTTATGAAGCACCGGTACTCAACGCACGTATACGTAAAGCGTTAGTAGAGTTTCTTTTTTGTCTTGTTTAGAAACTTCAATCAGATAAACTATTTCGTTTGTTTGTTTTTAGCTGGATACACAATGATTTACAAGTCGCAGTAATCGGTCCAAAGATTGATCTAACATATTCATATGAACATTTGGGAGATAATACAAATGTCATAAATGAATTAATGTCTGGCAAACACGCATTTTCTAAAGTTTGTAGAAGCAAACTTGTTTGTATATTCGTTGTAATATCTTGATTTTTCTCTTTTTAGATTTTGAATGGAGCAAAACGTCCATTGGTTATATTGGGAAGTGCAATGTTTGAACGTCCAGATGCAGCATCAGTTTATGCAAGTGCTGCGCAATTATCAGAAAAATTACGTGACGTCGCTGTTAAAGCAGACAAAGAATGGCGTGTATTTAGTGTTCTTCATCGAGTATGTTTTATTTGTTTCTTAGAAAACAAAATTTGACTTTGGATTTATATCATTATTTTAGTATGCTTCACAAGTAGCAGCTCTCGATCTCGGGTATAAACCAGATGTTAAAGTATGAAATTATTGCACTCGTTGATATTTTTTTGAAAATTTTTTGTTTTCATTTGATTAAGAGCATCATTGATTTAAAACCTAGTCTATTGTATTTATTCGGTGCTGATGAAGGTTTAATCAAACGTCAAGATTTACCAAAAGATTGCTATATTATCTATCAAGGTATGTCGATAAGTGATCACTAGAAATAGAGAAACTTCAAGCGGAAAACAAGTTTTAATACAAAATATTCTTTCGATTTTGACTCAGCCAGTGACAACGAGTTAAAATTCAGCATGTTTATTCATTCTCAAGATGTATACGAAATTTTCGTGAGCGATAGCATGAAGCAGATAATTGTTTTTTACAAATAGTGATTGTAGAGATCATTATTTCAATTGAAATCTAACAAGTTAAATAAACGAATTAGGTTTTAATGGCTCAATTCTCCAAGGGAAAGGTTGTTGTATAGAATGTAGAAGTTTTAAAATAAATCTTTCCCAAGGTCTTCACCGGCCGTTAAGACTATTGAATTAACTCCGGTACACAATATAAACTGAGGCATGCATCGAAAAACAACTTATACTGCTTTTGATAGATAGTATGGAACTTTTTTCAGAAAAACTGAATGCATATCAAGTAATATCGGTTAATTTTAGGTCATCATGGTGATCGTGGTGCACAATTAGCTGATGCTATTCTTCCCGGAGCAGCATATACAGAAAAACGTAGTATATACGCAAATACTGAAGGTCGTGCTCAACAAACCTATTTAGCAACAACACCACCTGGCAAAGCACGCGAAGATTGGAAAATAGTTCGTGCACTTGCTGAAGTTCGTATAATCATATATTTCAATAGAATTCATTTTGTTTTCATACTTATTTTAATTGTAGGTATGCGGTGTATCATTAAATTATAATGATTTAGATGGAGTTCGTTCTCGTATTGAACAAGTAGCACCAAATCTAACTCGTTTAGATTCAGTTGAAGAAGCCAATTATTTTAAACAAAATATTGAACTTTTAAAACAACTTAAAACATCATTCAACAATCAACCACTAGTACCTCCAATCAATAGTCTTAAAGAATTTTATATGACTGATTCAATAAGTCGTGCATCAATGACCATGGCGAAATGTGTTAAAGCTGCTGAACAACAAACAAAATCACCACATAAAAATTAGATTTAGAAAAAGAAAATAAATACTGACACATTAGCGTTTTTTTCCTCCCATTTACTATTCTTCTTCTTCTTCTTCTTCTTTTTTTGTATAAATCCTTGAACGTAGAATACTTGCCATTGTCATTCTTTTTTCTCTCATCAATAAACAACAAGGAAAGCGAAGGAAAGAAAAAAACAAATCGCATTTTCTTATCTTCTTTTTGTTTTTAGATTAAATATATAATGAAATACACGCTCACCAAAAATATCTTTATTTCATCTATACAATATACTCGAACAAGAAATTTATTTCTTCTATGTATGAGTATAGTGTATTCATTTGCCTTCGCATCATTATATTGGCAACAACCAGGTTTATATTCTGATAATGGAATATTGCCGCTTCGCTTACAAATTCAACGACAAAACAAAACACCGTTTATTGTTAAACTCTCACGTTTATTTAATTGGACGCCGTATCGAACTATGGAATGTGTGTTATTAATATCGATATTATTAGGTTCATTAATGATTATATTTAAATGTCTTCGTACAAGTTTAACATTTGCAACACTTTGGCTATCTTATTATAGTTGTTTTCAAATAGCTGGTCAATTTTTATATTTTCAATGGGATACATTATTATTAGAAGCAGGATTTTTAACAATACTTGTTGCACCAATGAGAGTCTTATATTTAAAACGAAAGCAAACCGAAGATTTTATATATCAAGATCGAATAACACTATGGTTAATACGATGGTTAGCATTTCGCCTTTTATTCGCTAGTGGTATTGTTAAATTAACGGGCGGCGATGAAACATGGTGGTCATTAACAGCAACAACCTATCATTATCAATCACAATGTATTCCAACTTCGTTAGCATACTATGCACATCATGCACCTGCTTGGTTACATAAGTTATCTACAGCACTTGTTTATATGTTTATGTCTGGTACTGGAATTCTGTTTTTTTCACCGTTTCGTAAACATCGAATAGTTGCTTTCGTCATACAAACGAGTTTACAACTGCTAATTGCCTTGACTGGAAATTATAATTTTTTCAATATATTAACAGTTGTTTTATGTTTGAGTTTAATTGATGATCAATTTTTAGGTTACTCACAATGGGAATCCGTAGATGAACAACCAAAACCGAAAAAATCGTTTTCAACGATATTTACATTTTGTCGTCGATTAATTCATCTTATTCTATTTACAACTTTTATTTATCTAACCATACGGTGGTTTGATATACATTGGAATAATGAACAAGAAATACTATCGACAAGAATAATATTTAATCAAGCACAATTAGATCGTTTCTTACGAAGATTTTTACCTATATGTCTTTTTATTGCATGGTGTTCATTAGTATTTACTATTGGAAGATCAGTTTTTATTGCTATTTGTCGTCCGAAGAAAATTTACGAGAAAATTTTTCATTCAACAGTTACAATATCGTATGGAATTCTAGCAATGAGCTTATTTTTTGTATCCATGTTTCAATTTGCTGTTATTGAAAAAAAAACACAAAATGCTTTACCTGATGTATTAAAACCATGGCATGATAAATTTCAAGATTACCATATTTTTAATGCATATGGTCTTTTCAGAAGCATGTAAGTTTTATGCAGCTGAATCTATACGCAAACTTGAAAATAATGTTTTCATGCAGATATTTTTTAAAGCTGAAATTATTACTTATATACTAGACAGAAATAGCTGAATGTACTTTCTTATTGGATCTAGAATTGGTTTTATGTCAGAGAATAATTTCAACTATCATACATCTAATTTTCATGGAGATGTCGCAGGAGATATTAAAATTTCAGAAAAATTTAAAATTTTCCTAAATGTTCCTAGAAAAAATTAAAATTTAATTTCTTCTAGCGGAAAATTTTAAATTCTCCTAACTTTTTTCTAGGAGAATTTTAAATTTTCCTAGGAAAAATTTTAATTTTAATTTCTCCTGGATTTTAATTTCTCCTGCCACAGACATATGAAATATCTCGTCACTTGATTTAAAATAATTTCTTTATTTCAGGACTGGAGTCGATGGTAGACCAGAATTAATAATTGAAGGTGCAGCAAGTATAAAAAAGTAAATTCTTATGCGTTCGTATGATTTCGTATTTGATATTTTAATTTCTTTTTTCAAGTCCAAAATGGAAAGAATATGAATTTTTCTATAAACCAGGTTCACTATCAACTGTACCTCCATTCGTTGCTCCACATCAACCCCGATTAGATTGGTAAATTGACTCATTACCCTACAGAAACAAAAAAAAAAAGTTTTTATTTTCATAATTAATAAATTTTTAGGCAAATGTGGTTTGCAGCTTTAAGCAATTATCAACATGAACCTTGGCTAGCCTTTTTTCTCTATCGTCTTTTAACAAATCAAGCCGAAGTATTACGATTGATTCAAACAAATCCATTTCCAACAATACCACCAAAACAAATACGTGTTCTGCTTTATCGTTATAATTTTACTAAGCCACCATCAAAAGATTATTGGAAACGTGAATTAGTTAATAACGAATGGTTTCCAACTATTTCATTAGAAAATCAATGGTTCATGTCTTATATTCAACAACAAAACATGGTACAAATTACGAAACCATTGCCAACAAGCATTATTTTAGATATAATACGCTCAATTAGCAATTTCATGAATGGTACTATGTTTACATGGTTTCCTGCTATTATAGCTTTCGTATTTGTTATTCTACGTAGAATTCTTTGTACAAAACCGCATACACCAGTTTTGATAAAAAAAGACGATGAATGGTATCAACCTGTATCTTTGAAAGATAAAAATAATTAACTGAACTCTCGATCTTTCTCGCTCATTTTCGCTAGTCAATTAAAGTCAAAATATTCTTCTGCTTGCTAAATGCATGCTTTATTATCGTAATTGTTTGTTGTAGTATTAATTGAAGATTGATAAATAAATTAAGTGTTGTTTGAGTACAACAATAATAGCTCCATTGTAAGCTAATAAGTGTTAATGTAACTTTGTTGTATTGAATAAACAAAATCGAAGGTCCTCGTGTGTACTGTATTCAACCATGCGAGACGATTACGTGCAACTAGTTATAAAAATCGGAGAATAAACAACCCTTATAGTTTTGCCCGGCTTCTTTTGCTTTAGTTTTGTATGAGAACACAAATTTGATATCGAAATAAACCAACGAGCAGATACGTAAAGTCGAGGAATACAAAATAATAGACACAAAACTGTTTTTTCCCGTTCGAATAGTCTCATTCTCGTTGAAACGATGAAGCGAAGCTTCACATGTATGTGTAAAGTAATGAATAAAAAGAACAACTATTTATACTGCTCACTTTGATATATTGCACTTATCGAACATAGACGAAGACCAAAGTATACATTGCAATTATGAAAAATACCAACCGGCGTTTCGTGTCTGATGCTATACACTGCGTAAGCACGAATAAATTTTGTTTAATCGAATATCGATGAAACTGTCGACAATATTGTACGTAGAAAAATTACATCAAACAATTTCTTTACAGCGAAAAGATGCTAGCCTTAGTGAAGTGGATTTAATAATTGTAAAAATCGTCAGTTGTTCTAAAAGTATAAAGTTATACAGTTGCAATTCATTAGATCCGAATGGATCTAATAAGAGTTTTATGTAATTAACTGAGTTCTTAATGTTCACTTAGATGTAACATAGAACTATTTCAAGAGGTAGCACGTTCAGTATAGAAAAAACTAACGTTATAGAATTGCAGATTACGAAAAATAAGACGATGAATATATACTATAAGACCGGAGTATTTGTAGATTGAAATATTTATTCTTCATCGATAAATTCTTCCAATTAAATTGAAGCATACTTATGTGTCGGAATAAATATCGCTTTGACTATCTAGAAGCGAATTTCTACCATATGATCGATTTCGACACAGATTATGAAGTTTCTTCAAATCGTACTTTTATTGTATCTTTAATGTTGTTATTACGATGAAGCTTATTTGATACGTCTGCTGAACGTGCTTATCATACTGCTTTAGAGGAATCGATTGAAATATCATCTCTTTTAGATAAAAAAATTAACTTTGGAGTAGGGGTGAGAAGTTATTGTTATTTTGTTGTTATTGATAACAATAAAAATAACTTTTTTTGTTATTGTTATTAATAACAAAATAATAACAAATAACGTTCTTTTTTAAAGAAGCCTCAACTTGAATTGCTGCCTATCTCAACTATGCTAATTCTGTCGGACTATGCTTAAGGAATGAGTTTACTACTGCTATGAAGGCAATCGATCTAGACATTGGAGAGTTTGCATCGATCGCATGGATCAATACTTTTCACTTGTTTTTCACTGTTTAAAGCAATAGAAGCTGACTGACTTCTCAGGAAACTTTCATGACTCGAATCCATTGAACCCTACTTGATGCGATAATATAACTGAAGTTCAGTAAACTGGCCGAACAAAGGAAGAATTTTCATTTTCAAATACTTGATAAATACCTCTGCCAACGAATGATTTTAGTTTATAATTCTTACATATTTTTTAGGAATAATTGGTTTCTTCATGCAGCAGAGCTTGTAATAATAATTCGAAACGGTTGGTACATTTTCTTAGAATAGATAAGATCATTGATGATGTGGATGTGGGTTGGTAGTAGGGGTGACCCTTTATCTTTATTTTCCTTTATTCTAAAGGATAAAGATAAATGAATCATTTATCGTTAGAAAATAAAGATAAATGATTCATTTATCTTTAGTTTTTAAAGCAAAAATAAAGGAATAAATGATTTCTGTTTTCAAGCGATAATCGAGTCGAAAGTATTCTAGAATTGTGGAACACATCTTCGGGAATATTCTTATCATTGGATCGATGTCCTTTGACTGAAAACAGGGACCTCTGAAGTGAAATCAACTTGTGCTGTTTTGCTTGTATTTAGGAGATTGTAGTTAGAAAAATGGAGATTAAATTAAAACTAGTAGCATATTCTAAATCAGCAATAAAAACGGAGCAAACTTATGTGACTTTCGAATATATTTTAGATAGTTATGATTTTATCAAAAAATTCACCCCTACTCCCCTCGGGGTTGCAAAAAGCGAATCTCAGGGGAAATTGAATTTGATGAGTACCAACAAGCACTACACTCGTAAAATACTAGTAGAGCGCAAAATGGAGTCTGTTAACCTACTAAAATGGTGGTTTTCGTAAGATCTGCGTTTTGGTTGAGAAACGCTGAGGGGGAGTAGGGGTGAATTTTTTGATAAAATCATAACTATCTAAAATATATTCGAAAGTCACATAAGTTTGCTCCGTTTTTATTGCTGATTCAGAACATGCTACTAGTTTTAATTTAATCTCCATTTTTCTAGCTAAAATCTCCTAAATACCAGTAAAACAGCACAAGTTGATTTCACTTCAGAGGTCCCTGTTTTCAGTCAAAGGACATCGATCCAATGATAAGAATATTCCCGAAGACGAGTTCCACAATTCTAGAATACTTTCGACTCGATTATCGCTTGAAAACAGAAATCATTTATTCCTTTATTTTTGCTTTAAAAACTAAAGATAAATGAATCATTTATTTTTAGTTTCTAAAGATAAACGATCGAGAAAAAAATTATCATTTATTTTCTAAAGATAAATGATTCATTTATCTTTATTTAGTAAAGTAACACTAAATGACCACCCCAACTTGGTAGGGCGAAAGAAAGACATACGCCCGCACCCTTGTTCGTTTATTATAACAATCGTAATCTTTAAAAATAATTATTGGTCTATATGCAAGCGCCATACGGTTCTAAATTACGATCAATCGTTGACAGAGATATTTATCAAGTATTTGAAAATGAAAATTCTTCCTTTGTTCGGCCAGTTTACTGAACTTCAGTTATATTATCGCATCAAGTAGGGTTCAATGGATTCGAATCATGAAAGTTTCCTGAGAAGTCAGTCAGCTTCTATTGCTTTAAACAGTGAAAAACAAGTGAAAAGTATTGATCCATGCGATCGATGCAAACTCTCCAATGTCTAGATCGATTGCCTTCATAGCAGTAGTAAACTCATTCCTTAAGCATAGTCCGACAGAATTAGCATAGTTGAGATAGGCAGCAATTCAAGTTGAGGCTTCTTTAAAAAAGAACGTTATTTGTTATTATTTTGTTATTAATAACAATAACAATAAATGCACACCCCTACTTTGAAGTATACAAGTAATTAACTGCGTTATGCCGAAATCTTAATATCTTTTTCATCTATATGACGTTTTGACCTGCTCATATAAGTTTTATTTTGTACATAGAGAAAGGTTTTCTCTTCTAAATCATTTGTTTTAGTTATATATTAGCATTCTTTTGTCTAATTGATTTATATGACTTCTATCTATTATTAGCCATTACCTTTCGTATAAAGTAATACACTGGTACGGTTTTAGATTTTTGTTTGCATTCAACTGTATGCATATCGCAATATCTTTGGATTTGGCTTAACAGCTTTACTGTCTGTTGTTATTCTCAAATTTTAATAGTGTCATCACTGGAAATCTTAAGAGAATTAATCCTATTTCTGTAAACTAATGCTCGATTTTAATCTTAGATTCCGAAATCTATTTCGAATCATTTGTGTGATTGTGTGTTTTCACTTCATAATGATCCAACGAGTTCTTCCACCAATAATGGAGCCTCCTCTGGACGTATGGGGAAAAGTCAGCACACTCAACAGTGATTATTGCTGCATGTATGGATCGCAGTAGCACATTGGCAATTGTACTTCGCAGTTGGCTTTCAGTTATTGACGTTACTGAAGTTATCTTAGTCGATTGGAGTTCAAACCCTCCACTATTACAGTTGTTTCCTGACTTACTCGATGATTCTCGCCTAAAGATTATAACTGTTCAAGGTGAAAAGAAATGGGTTCTATCGTGGGCTTACAATTTAGCTGCAAAATTGGTTCCTAATGGGTCATTTATGCTCAAAGTTGATTGTGATACACCTCTTGCTCCTGATTTCTTACTACAACATTCATTAAAAAAGGCCATATTTTATGCTGGTAATTGGAGGTTGGCGAAAACAGAAAATGCAAGGCATCTCAATGGTATATTCTATATTGAAAACGTTCATTTCCAAGCAATTCACGGTTTCGATGAACGTATTCAGACGTATGGTCATGATGATACTGATCTCTACAGTCGTTTGAATGCGTCTGGTTTAGCTTTAGTACCTTTTGATATGACCAAAGTCTACCATTTAGATCATCCACCTAATTTACGATTGTCCAAACAGTCCATTCATGATGTATCCTTTGAAATTGAAAAAAATCACATTCTTCGAAGTTTTGTTCTTGCTTAGAATAGACACAACAAAAAGGTTTCATTTCATATCCAAGCTGATATTCGTGTACGTAATCATTATTTAGCTACGAGAACGTCTAGTGTCGCTTCGATTGAGTCAATGATACCAAAACATACTAGAGAATATGCTGCGAGACGAGCTGCTCAAAGTGTTCTATGAGGATACGGTGTCCCATCGAAAGGTCTTAGTGTGCCTACAGCATATATGATTAAAATGATTCCGTCGTACAGAAATGTAATAATGTTGGTCGTTCATGTCCAACATGGACTTGGAAGTCGTCTCAGAGCGATGGCCTCTGGAATAGCTATCAGTAATAGAACAGGACGACACTTTCGTTTAATATGGCAACCGGACGAGCATTGCAACGTTCGCTTTCAAGAATTATTTTCTAACGAAATTGACGTCTGGGACGAATTTGAGTCAAGAAAAATCAGCGGAGCAAATTTTGAGCGTTATAACTATATGGAATCTGAAACCGGAGCAGTCAATGGTCAAATAATTGAGACAAACACTATGAACCATGTTTACGTGAAGACAGCCTACAAGCTTAACCACCCTGAAGTAAAGCCAAAGAATATTCGCCAGGTCTTATCAGAATTACGACTTCAACCACATATTGCCACAATGGTAGATTTTCTGAGCAAAAAATCATTCATTGGAGTACATATACGAAATGCAGATCCGAGAAAAGAGATTCCCGGTATTTCCGATGACGCTTACGTCGATCGTGAGTGGAAGAGACTTGAAAGTTGGCGACAATCTACATATATTTCAATAGTTGAGGACGAAATCAATCATATTCTTGAAAAGAATCCACAGCAATATTTCTTTCTATCTGCCGATTCCGAGAAAACAATAAACGCAATGAAAAACTTATTTAAAGATCGCATTCTATACCTTGACAGTCACGCCTGTAACAACCGAAGCCGACAGTGTATGTTTTTTGCTGCAGCTGATCTGTGGATATTAAGCAATGCAAGTGAAATTCTTGGAAGTCCCTACAGTGCCTTTTCAGAAGTTGTTGGCCTATTTCGAAATAGAACGACGAGATACGCTAGAATTCATTTTCCATATACCGAGTCAGATCATGAAACAACACCACAACTATCTGGACAAGGTGATGGTGTCCTTTACATTGACTATCATTTAAATAATAATTGGAAAGAACATAATTTATTAGAATCGATAAAGTCTCTGCACCGTGTTTACAAAGGTGAGATGCCCATAGTCATATTTCTTGATGACGACACACATTTAAATAAATCATACCAGCATCTATTTCGGCACATTTATCATGTTAACATATTGCAGACGACTCGAGATGAAAATGCAAAAAATATTGTATCAAATTCTAATAAAAAGAAAAAATTAATAATATCTGATGGCCTAAGAAAGATTCAGCAACTTTCGAATTCTCCTTTTGAAATAACTCTCTATGTCGATGGAGACACATGGTTTTGTGGCGTACTTACAAACTTAAGTAAAATACTTGGGGATCATGATATTCTTATTTCTCAGGGCGTCCATTATAAATCGAAAACGAAATCGGCCTGGAATAGTGGTGTAATTCTGTATAGAAATTCTCCTATAGTAATTAAATTTTTTAAACTATGGGAAAAACTTTATCTTCAAGAGTGTACTTCATCTGAAATTGACCAGATGAATAGCTGTGGGCTAAGTTCAGCACTTGAGCTGTCTACCATGTTACGATATAGTAGTCTAGACGCAGTATACAGCTTCCGTTTGGGCAGTGAAAATCAGACGGATTCCGATGGGAAACCCGAGAAAAGTCGAAGTCAACTCGTTAGCTGGCCTGTAAGAATTATTCATACAAGCAATTTACCTTCACATAAACCAGCTGAAATTTGTCGTCTTGCCAACGAAAAACCTCTTAGGCCACGTATTTTGGGAGTAACATCTAGTAACGAACTTACAATGTATTATAAAAAAGACGATTGCCACCAAGGAACCAAAAATAACTGTCGTACCAATGTTTTCTGGAAAAAAAGGCGTTTAAATAAAAATATAACTGAATGCGATTGGCGCTGTTGGCATAATTCTTGAAATAATCTGAAATTCAGAAAAAAGATACATGTACTCATACAACTGTAGTGTGCCATTAGGGTATGAGAGTCCTACATCACCAATTACGTACTTAACCTAGAAGATCATTCTTTTCATACAATTAAATCTTCTTGTTTATGAAGAATTGAATAGAAAGTGTCCGATGTAAAATATATGACTATTCAACTCTGATCGAAAGTCTTTAAATATTATTCATTGTATGTTTAAATTACACTTATGCGCAGAGCTATTTGATTCTGATGAACTTAAATAAAAATAGAATAAAGCATCTAGCATTTCCATTAAAGAAATACTATGGAACTATTGATTCTAAGCAATCAATAAGAAAAAGACGATTTATACATTTATGATTAACAATTCATTTTGAGATTATAAAATGGAGCAATATCGCGAATAACTGAAAATATTTTCTTTATGAAAATTTAAATTTTATTGGTTCATCATAAAAAAAATTCAGCACACAACTCTAGATTATAAATGAAAAGTACATTGAAACTTGACTCATATCGAGAAAATCATGTTGCTTATTCTTTTGATTGTTCTCAAAAAAAAAACAACCCGTTTAATTATAAACAGCTATGCGATGTTAAAAAATTTTGACCATCTCATTTTATTTTTCTACAATATAACTGTCTGTATGAAGCAAAAAATTCAGCACTTATGAGACATTTAGAGTTAGACACACGCACACACACGAGAATATGAATACGTACAAGAAAAGCTGAATGAGCAATGTATTTTGTAATGAAGTTCTATGCCCGGTACATTGTTTTTTTTTCTTTTAAAAAGAAATAGATGTGTTGATGCAACAATAATAAAAACACAACAACAACAACAACAATAAAATAATAGATATGAGGTAAAACGACATGAAAAAGAAAATGAGAACTTAAAGTTTTTTCGTCTTTTGATTATTCAGAGTCCCATTACTTAATTCAAGTATTGACGATGTTGATGAACGTATAGATGCACTTGAATTCGATCTTGGTGGTTCACTAAAAGAAAACTTCATTGGTGGTGTTATTTTTGGTGTTGTTATTGTCGGTATGGAATGATCAAGTTCATCATTCGCAGCAAATGCAAGAACTGGTGTAACTTGTTTTTGTTGATCAACGGATGATGCACGACTTGCTTGTTTTGGTCGTGTTATTGAAGATGAAGTTTTAGAAAATTTTGTTTTATTATTATTATTTGTTATGGTTGAAGCAATACTTGCTGACAAAGTTTTTTTTATTGACATTGACGCTGATGCTGCAAATATACTACTATTACCATTTAATTGTTCAAATCCATTAATTTGACTATGAAATATATCGCCAACAGCAAGACTATTAGCAAGTGAATCAACTGTATGTGCAACAATAGATTGACGAAATTGGCCAGGTGTTGTTGGTCGATGAAGAACAGGATCAATGATGGATTTAGGTTTAATATCATTGATTGACGATGCATATAATGTATTATTATAAGATTTACGAATATTTGCTGTCGCTGTTGGTTTTTGTGAGGTATATTCTGCAAGCATTAAATCGTCTCCATTTAGTTCTTGACCCATTGTTTTTAATTGATCGGCAAGATCTAAATCAGCTTCCATTACATCTTGATCTTCCTAGAAACGAAATATTGATATACATTTTGTTTTATGAATAGTTTATATACATCATCATTATCTTGTTCATTATCAGACGATTGTTCAATGATTTGATCACCACTTTTACATAATAGATTAAGTAAAAATTCCAATTGACCTTTTGTTTCGGAGTTTGCTGTTTCTGTTCGAATTAAAGTTCGAAGGCGACTTTCAAGATTCTATTATTCATAAGAAATATAAATTAAAATAATCAATTTATACCCACGATTATTTACTTGATGAATGGCTTTGTCACGTACAGATTTCAGTGTTAAAATTGAATATAACGATGAATTAACATAGGGTCTAGTCTAAATAGATTTCGAAAAAGAATTAATTAACATAAAGCATAATAATAAGAAAAAAGTACTTCGTGATTTGGATGAGTTAGTAGAGATGCAAGTACAGTTATAGCTTGTTCAGCAACTTCAGCACATTTCTTACGACCTTCAGTGCGTAAACATAAATTCATTAGCAAAGCTACACCATATTCTAAATATTTTCAGATTCAAATAATAGAAAAATGTTTTGATCTTTGAGCGAAAATTCTATTCTACCTAAAGTATAATCAGACAGAGAATTTGATTTACTTAACAATGGTAGAAGCCATTTAATCATATTTTCATTGATCATTATAGTTTGAACGGATCGTCTAGAAATATAAAAACAAACGAGTGTTTTTATCCAAGTTCATGTGTCATTTCTTTAACATTTCAAACTTTCGATTATAGAATTTTTACTATTCAATACTCGAAAGTTTGATTATATGATAGTCATATTTACGTGTATTGATATTCAGTACTGACCGAACAAATCTATATGCTTTTTCAAGTTTCGTAATGTTTGAATCAATAAAAATCTTCAACTGACAATCACAATCCTATTGTGACAAGTCATAATTGAAATCAAAATTTCTTTATATACGAGTGGATTTTCTGTCAAACGTATTTAACATAAAGTGTAACGAAACATCGAATGAATGCACCCAATTGTAAGAGACTGTGATATCTATAGTTCAAACTTGCGCATATAGAATTAAGCTAAACAACACATTTATAACAATTCGTAGTCATGACTCTCATTTTCTTATGTACGTAAACCTATTTTTATTTGAACATGAGCGATTTTCAAATTAATTTGACTGAACTGTCTATAAAAGCTAAATGTTCTTATTCATCCTGCATATGAAACTCATTCAATTTTGTTTTAATTTAAAGAAGAAATATTTTATTACAGTAGAGTTCTTATTAAAAAAATCATGCCTTACGCTGACTTCACTATTGATAAGTGAAGAAAAAAATTTTTCATACCTAAGACTCAACTTTTGCAATGCTGCTAAAAGATGCTGTTTCGTATGTGTATCGGATTGTTCTGCAATAGTTGCTTTCTGCATGCCAATAATCAATGATTCATTTGGTGCCAAATAATTTCGACCTATAGTTTGATGTGTAGGAAAAAAAACAGAATAGATATATTTTCAAATTAGTTCTTTATCTAACCTTTTCTTAATGAAGCAATTGTATTAATAAAACGTGCCCATTCTTCTTTCACACAACGCGTATCGCTAGTTGACGACGGAGACAATAATTCTTTAACGATTTTTGTTCTTTGCTCAACATCAGTACGACAACCAAGTAAATCGCAAGTCATGTAACATTCAAGCATTTTTTCACGCTTAAAATCGGTTGTAGCTTTTGTTAATTTCCAACGCAACGCTTGGAGTAAAAGTGATTTTTGACGTGGACTTGTTGAAACGTGAACAACATCACGTTTGATTTTATCATAATCCAACTTTTCCGTAAATGGATCATCAATTCTATAGAAGCAAAATGAAAACATTGTAATTTCATTCACAAAATATTCTCATTCTTTAAAAGGAAAATATCTGAGACGGTGATGATCATAGTATTATGAAAATAAAAGTGCTATCATCAGTGTTTTATCCAGCGAGATGACAAGGGTCATTTTGCTCTCCCGAGAAAAATGAAATAAATAATTAACTTTTATATAACTTACAAAACACCGATCTTTCGAAAGTATCAGCATAATAGACTTGATACTAATAAAGAACGTTCGTCCCTTAAAATACTTTTATCTGCTCTTCTAACAACTGAATTCGCCCTCTCGGATTGAAAAACCTGGATAAAACATTGGCTCTCATTGTTTTCATGATTTAAGAAAACTCACGCCCTAACCTAAAATCAAACCTTGAAAATGTAGACACATCAAACGTTCAATTTAAATATATTTTCACTAATACTAATATTCTAAAGTTGCACTATTGCTGATAAAATTATCATATTAACTGCCTTACTTAAATACTCGCATAATAATTCGTATCTTTTTTGAAATTTCAACATCCAACT
The DNA here is from genome assembly GCA_900239745.1 of Rotaria magnacalcarata. Lineage (NCBI taxonomy): Eukaryota > Metazoa > Rotifera > Eurotatoria > Philodinida > Philodinidae > Rotaria > Rotaria magnacalcarata. The sequence goes on from OENM01000725.1 coordinate 57,904, forward strand.
ATATAAATACAGTTCCTATGCTTCTCGACAAAGGTATTGAGTTTGAAATATGATGCTTACAGTCTCAGTGAAATATTTTCGATTTTTTTAGAGATGTCAGGTTAGCATTACAAATGAAAATAATGCATTGGTGTATTATGGTAAAGAAAATATTTAATGCGGATTTATTCACTAATTTATCATTCCTAACACCGATACTACTTTTAATTCTAAAGATATATTATTAATCAATTTTCCTAGAGAAATAAATCAATGCATTATTTTCACTTTTAATGCTAACCCGGCACCTCTAGATTTTCTAGATAATAATGAAAAGTTATCATTACCCAAGACGAGCTGATTCCATTGCATGAGACATTGATTCACGTAATCTTTCTAGACCAAGTCGTGAACAAACATTGTCAATATATTCATTAGTAATCGTCTTCCCCACGATAGCTTGCTGTAAGGTTTCCACTAATTCCATAGTTATACCTATTAAAATAGATTGTATGAATCTACTTATTTTTGTTTTCATCAAAAATTTACTCACTAATTAAATTACAGTAATCAGTACTTAAACTTTTTATTTGTTTATTAGTTTCTCTATTTCGATTTTTAAGCTCTTCGTGTTCATTATTTATTTGTGTTAATACATGTGACGCACGTTCACCATTTTGTAATAATTCAACAAGACGTGGTAGTGGTCGATTAGAAAAAATCCAATCGAAAAAATTTAAAACCTTTTTACGTAGTTGTACTGGCCATTCATTCTAGGAAAAATAAACTTTCAAGCATAAAACACAGTAAATAAAACTAACCGAAAATAACTCTTGAAACGATGCATGCTTATCGGGTGCTGTAACAAATGGTAATGCAAATAAAGGTAATATATCACTCGTTTGTGATATAGCTTGTCCTTTAATTGATTCCATATAGGTTTTAAATTCTTGCATATTGTCTTTTCCAGCTTGTCCATTCTAAAACGCAATGATTTCAAGTAAATATATATATATATATGTATACATATTGAAATGTGCTACTTTAGTTCGATTATTTGGACGTATATAATAAATAGCAAAATGAGCATAAAGTAAAAACTCAAGTGATTTCAATGATGGATCACTTTCGATTATATTTGATGGTATATGTTTGATCCAAAGACGAAAAAATTCTTCTCGATTTCCTTCATCAAAATATCTTATCATTTCATCCTAAAGAAAAATCAAATTGACTCTTGTTCTCATTGAAAATTCGAATGAAAATACTTTGATAATTTGGCATTTTTCTTGATCGGTATCTTGTATATGGTTTCCATTCGTTAATTGTTGTATAGGTTCTTGGCGAGTTTTACGTTCTTTTAGGAATATTCCAACTGTATCATTAAAACCTTTATAATCAAGGTATTCAGTAATAAAATCGTTTATGCGAAAATCAATTGATTGCGACATTTCGATTTTGTTGAAAAAAATAAGAAGATTTAGTTTATTCAACAAATCTATCTATTACGTTGCTTGACATTACCTCTATGGATATTCATCACCAGTGACATCTATATAAAAATAACATATATATATATTGTTTTATTGAACGAAAATGAAGATAATTGATATGTTTTATTTATTTCAAAAAAGTAAAACCTGTTAAAAAGAGCGTTTTCTCAATTTTATAACCGCGATATTCAGTACAAGACAATGACCTTTGTTTCAATATGGAATCGTTTCCACATTTCTTTGAAAAATGCTTCGTCCACCATCAACTGTACGTTCTAGGTAATATCATGTGCTGTAGCAAAATGAAACGAATTTACTTAAAACAAACTAATATACCATTTTTTTTCAGTGGCCTACGACCCCCTATTCATTCATCACAACAACAAAAGCATTCAATTCAACGTAGTAGAAAGTAAGGAAAATTCGTGTAAAACTCTTTTTCAATAACTGTTTGTGATTTTAGTCAAGCATCACATCAAACGAAGTAAATATTAATAGAATTTTCCATTTGATATTTTGAAGGGAAAAAAATTCTAGTTCAATTTGTCGTTCAACGAATAAGTCTACAAATGATATTCCTGTACAATCGAGACCGTAAATATTCTAATTATAGTAAATTTTTAATTGAAATTTTATTGTAAGTCGATTTTAATTTCAGTTCTATTTTTCCACGTAATCAGGGTCATACACCAATGCCATCACTCGCTCGGCGAACATCAACTGGCGCTACTCGTCCATCAAATGTTCAGTAAGATCAATTTTGTACAAATAGAAATTCGAGCATTTTATATGCTAATAGAAAACAATCTCATGATGAAATTAGTAGTTATTCAATAAAACAAACATGCAAGTAAGTTTTTATTTTCATCGATTAAATATATATTTGAAGTTTTTTTCTTAGTCAATTAAATTATGATTATGAATATCTAATAGAAGAAAAACGACGTATTGGATATACAGGAGCAGGAATTAGTAACTATTATCTTTTCTCTGACGACTTTTGATTAGCTTCTGCTTTATTAGTTATTCCTAGTCGAACAGAAGTGGATGAATTTCTTCTAAAAAATATTGATGTACCATTAGGAATATGGATTTATAAATATGTTCGGCTCTATGTAAAGTTTTATTTGGTAATTAATTTTTATAATAAACTTTCTTGATTTAGCCTGGTGAACCATTGGCTCAAAACATCTACGAGAGACAGTTTGTACCCGAACGGTTAGATCAATCTGAAGCAGTAAATATTGTTCGACCGACTCTTCGTACTCAACGTCAAACAACACGTATTCTTGATGTAAGTTTTGTTCTACTTTAAAAATCAATATAAAATAACACATCCTTAAAATTTTCCAGTCTAAGTTACAGATGCTAATTTTCTCGTTTAGTTATTTGGTGATAAAAGTAATACAAATGAATGTCAATCAATATCTTATTTACCACATCATTCACAGATAAAATCTGATCCACAATTACCTATATTAAAACATTCGGAAACTCAAATAATTAAAGCCATATTAGATGATGACGAATTTGATCGTGATGGAGCAATTCAAACACGAGAATTGAAATATTTAGATTTAAAGCGACAATTAATGGAACAACTTCGAAAACTTCAATCAATCGATGATTCAGATGTATTTTCAGTAAAAATCTCATCATATGATGCTGTTTTACAACGCACTGAAAAAATTCTTAGTATGATAGAGATTTAATCATTTCTCCTTTTTCTTATATTTATGGATAGTTAAATAGTAACTTTGTATGCCTCATTAAACAAGTTTACGAATAGATAGGTTATATTTTCTTTTAGATATCACTTTTTTTGAAGAAAATCATCTCATGTTTGGTATTGGCTAATTAAATAGCTACTCTAAATAAGGATTCATTGTACATGTGATTATTTGAGAGAACAGGAAAATGTGTACTAAATGATTTTTTATATGATAAACATTACAGTAGATGCGTTTGTTGTGCTCTAATCATTTTCTGCTATTCGCCAAATGAGAGCAACATTAGAGAATTACTATATGACGAAATTATTCGCACATGAAGCATCTTTTCTGGCTTTCTCGGATAATTATGATTATCATTCTCTCCTTTTATGATTAGCTTTTCTGATTGTAAAAGTACGTATTTCTTTTCGTTAGTTTTTTTCTGCAAAAAATTGATATAATGCATTTCTCCGGATAAATTTATTATTTGACATTTTTTTTATAATTTTTAATTTAATCAAAAACAGGTTTTTTTATTAATTTCATAGATCCAGAAATTGATTATTTACTGTATTATTCAACCATCAAATCTTATCCATTCTGCTATATTTCACATTAGCATGAGTGATAGATTTACAAATTGTATGCCATGTTCATATACATATTATCTGGTGTCCAGATACAAACACAGTCTGAGTGATTCGTGATAGGAAAATACCCGTTCTCTTACAATGTATATACTAGCACAGACATACTATAGTAAAGGCATGAAATCATTTATTATTCAATTGTTTTATTTCTCAGGTTACGAAGACTTTGATGCTGGAAGCCTAGAAATTTTGTTAATGTTAGCAAGTATCAGAGAATTTTTACCCGTTGAACTTCGTTATTCTATAAATAATTCTATTTTAATTAAATATAAAATTCATCCGATGATGTTTCAACAGAGAAAGGAAGTATGTCAATTGTTCTATCTCTTCTATTCTATTGGGATTATACGGGTTATTTGCCATTGTTAATGATTCGAATTAAATTCTGTTAAAATTAATTATTTCTATTCTCAACAGTAACCTCTTTAGTTCTCAAATACTACTATGTAGCGCTGTCGATCCTGAGTGTACCTTGAAGCTATCAGCTTATGTAAAACATATTAATCTTACATAGAATCGATTTATATTTTTAGATTAATAAAATCTCAGCAGTATTTTACGAAATAAACGCAGCATTAGAAATTATCGTTGGTAAATGTCAATTTGACTGTAATGAATTTATTACATTCGTTAAATTCTAAACAGAATAAGTTAATGGAGAAAAAAACAAGATAAGAAAATATCTAAAATGATCTTGTAAATTTTGTTATTCTCTTTAACTTATTCTACTTATTATTTTATCTTTTAGTGAAATAACAAACGACAAACTACTGACTTAAACAATAAATTTTACTATTAGTTCAAATGTATAATACTATTAAAGGACGAGTGGCGCTAAGGGCAGTTTTTCGCCCCAAACGGATTTAGAAGAAAACTATATCGTTGTGATCAGCATGTCCCCTCTAGTAAAAATACATGGTTATTTTTT
>OENM01000726.1:362-62132 GCA_900239745.1 Rotaria magnacalcarata
ATTATAGTAGGATCAAATGAATGCTCTCACTGTCAAACTAACTAATTAAAAATATGAGCTGCCACTAGCGTACACAGACCGAGATATTCGAGTTTCAAGAAATTTACAGTTTATTGTGTGCTCACACTACGGCATTTCATCAATGCATATAGTTTTATTTTTTTTGGACGTAGTTGGGTGGAGCACGACCATTTACATAAGAAAAAACAATTTCACGCATATTAAAAGCAAATTTTATGAAGTCGAAGACAACATGTTTTTAAATATAAGGGTAATAAACAAAATATTTTAGTTGCTGTCAAATTGCTGTTGAATATGCGTGATATTGTTTCTCCTTATGTAAATATTTTTGTTTCATCCAACCATGACGAAAACAGAAAACTGAAGGTCGATGAAATTTTGTAGTATGGGCACATGATAAACTGTAAATATTTTGAAATGTAAACATTTTGGTTTGTATAGGCTATTGGCAGCTCATGTTTTAAACTAGTTGGTCTGCGATTGAGAGCATTCATTTGATTCAACTATGATCAATCTCCTTAATTTCCAGTTACATGACCTTCAATTGTTTGTTAATACAAAAACAACTAGCAAAAGACACCGAACGTCAGACGTTTTTACGAAGTCAAAAACTCTCTTTACAAAAAAATATGCGCAAACAAGTCATATATAAACTGTGCAGATAAAAGCATCTGACGAATAATAATAAAGGTTATAGACCATAAATTCTATATTATTTTTCAAACTTTCCTTTGCTTGAAATTCCTTTCATAAATGTTTTTGNGTCAAAATATGTTTACAAAATCGTTCAAAAAAAATTAGCATTCATTCTCAAGTTCAGCAACGCAACCATTTACTGATATATTAAAGTATTCGTCAGTGGTTCCAAAACTACAAAACTACAAAAGATTAAGAAAGGAAAAAAATCTGGCATCCCTGATTTTAACTCTAAGTTTGGGTGAACACGAATTCGGTTTTATTGAGAAAACACTGGCCATGTAGAGATAGAGAAGGATAGATCGAAGAAAACGAACACGAATACATATACATATATGTGTATAGATACTTACATAGCTATATAGAGCGACGCATAGACGAGAAAAGAAAAATCGAATAATGTATATGCGAATACATAAAGGAAAACATCAAGATGCAAAATGACATAGTTCGTAGGGAAAATGTTCACGTGTGCTGCACAGATACATATTGGAAGAATCCTCAACATTAACTTGTGCATGTTTTCTTTATACGTCATTAATGCTTTGTAGGGCCAAAATGTTTTGGTCCATCAATGAAAACCGGTTGGCCGTCCAAAGGTCGAAAGGAAAAATGTCGAAAAATCGATGGGGAAAAATGTCGAAAAAAATATATTGTTGTAGAAAATGATCGAAAAGAGTATTTTAGAATTCTGACTTAAGAGAAGTATGTTTTATTGTGTACGTTAATACTAACATATGATAATTGAAATAAAACATAAATGAAAATATAAAACAGAATAGTAGTTGTTGTTTTATTTAATTTGAAAATATATTCATTTGCTATTAGCAATTATTTTCCTTTTTGTGAATTAATGAAGGAAATAGTTGGTGACTTTGATTGAGTTTCATCTTCTGAAGATGCGACAGTTGTAGCCATAATGGTAGAATCCCTAGTCAACTCTCCCTAGAAGAATCCCCAGGGAGTCCCCTGACAAATCCCCGCGGACTCATGACAGGGAGTCCCTAGGGATTTCGTTCTTTTGCGGGGACTCCCCGGGGAGTTATCTGGCCAAAATCGATGAAATATCTAATTATTAATAAATTCTTCTAAATTTTTTAAAATTTAAAAAAATTAAAATGTTTTTTTTTAATTTAAAAAAATTTCAGCAATTCTCCCCAGGGATTTCGTTATTTTGCAGTGACTCCCCGGGGAGTCGTTGGAGGAGAGTGGATTAGGGATTGTAGTTACTTATTTACTCTTATGTAGGGGTTGTTTACTTAATTTATATGAAGTATATTAATCATCACTGTTACAAGAGGTGCAAAATCTAGACTAGTAGAATTATGGGAAAAGAAAACATTAATTATTCGCGTTTGGAATCATCATTTACTGTAGACATCACTATTTCGTTTACTTCGAATTTTGACATTTTTTGTGGTAAAATGTATTGTTCGACGTTTTTATATTTTTATATTTTTTTCGACATTATTCCCTTTCAGTATTTTTCCTTTCGACCATTTTCTTTTCGACATTTTTCCCCTTAAATTTTTGCTTTCGACATTTTTCCTTTCGACCTTTCTACGGCACACCTAAAAACCTTGCTCATTTCGCTCATCGTTTTTTTTCGACACAAGAGAAGTTTGCCCATTGGTCTTAAAATCCTGGTTACACCGCTGGATAGAGTAAGCACATTCGAAAATATGATCAATTAAACTGTGCTCATCCTATTTGTATTCCATGGTGGTAATTCAATTTTAATAGGGTTTATGGCAAAAGTAATTGGTATTACATTACATATGTAATATTAATCAAAATTAGTTAGATTAACCACCCTAATCCGCTCTCCCCCAACGACTCCACGGGGAGTCACCGGAAAATAACAAAATCCCTGGGGAGTCCCTATGGTGAGTCCCCGAGGATTTCTCTGGGGAGAATTTATAAAATTTTTTTAAATTAAAAAATAACATTTTAATTTTTTTAAATTTTAAAAAATTTAGAAGAATTTATTAATAATTAGATATTTCATCGATTTTGACCAGATAACTCCCCGGTGAATCCCCAGTGAGTCCCTACAAAAGAACGAAATCCCTAGGGAATCCCCAGTGAGTCCCCGGGGATTTGTCAGGGGACTCATTGGGGATTCTTCTAGGGAGAGTTGACTAGGGAATATATCGTAAAGATTTTATGTGACAGAATCAACAATAAAATCCAGTTAAATTCATTAGTCTGTTGATTTCAATCTAAAAGTGTTGTTTTCGCGACTTTCTGTAATGCTTTTTTGAAAGTTAGTTTCAATTCAACTCTAAGCAGTAATTCTGCAGATTCGTCCTTCCAATAAGAAATATGTACTTATCCTTGCAAGTCACAAATTTGTTTTTCAATCAGAAAAAGGAAACATCGAATAGTTCTTATTTGCCGGATCCGGTTGGTCGAACGGCGCAATTCGGATTCCACATCCCGGATTGAAAGCGGTCAAATTCCGGCTACGTATCTAGATCGGAAACGTAGTCCGGAATCCTACTGTAAACGAAAATATTATCCGCTTATCGCTTCCGGAGTCAGTAATTAACGGGAAATACCCTGGAAATGGAAACCGGAAAAGTTTTCGGAATACTGCGCCAGGAATTCGATGGAAAATCACCGGATCACACTGTTTCCTGTCGTACGTATCCGACCTGGGATTATTTGTCATTCTATTCTTTTATATAAACCTCTTATTTATCCTCTAACAAAATGTCAGATTCAATGCAGGAAAAGGTTTATACTTGTGTTATCATCTAAACCAAATCATCAGAACTATGAGGAGTTCAATCGACAAAAACGTAAAAATATTGGAATGATTGTTCTCAAATTAAATTATTTCTATTTGGCTCATATTCGTTTTGAAATCTGAGGTGTTTTAGACCACTTCAATGTGGCTTCCACAACGAGACGTTCTCTTAGCTTTTCATTAGATCACCGTTTATTTAAATTCATAAAATTATGTATCATATAAGAGAAGAGTTTTTCCCTAGATAATCATACATTGAATTTGTCTTTCTGCATTCATAATATAATATCATTAGATCTATATTATGTTAAGCTCATTTCCTTCTTATTTATTTGAAACCTTTTTGATAAAAAAAAGATTGAATCGACCGTTAGCTATCAAAGTTTCTTTTTAATTATAAAAAAAAGCTCGAATCTTTTGGACTAGGGAAACCTTTTCTATTTCTTAAGATAATCCATGTGATAGTCCATAATAAACAACTACATATATATATATATATATAAATCATTAACAGAAATCGAATAGAACATGAAATATAAGATAAGATACATTTGTACAAAAAAAAGCAAATCGTTTACTGAAGAAAAAATAAGCATGTTGATTTTACGATAAGATAAGTATGTACTTAGTAAAAGTATTAGAATAAGTCACTTTTATATGTTTATGTCATATAAAATAAATTCAATGATCTATTCAATCTTTTTTTCAAGCAAAAAACTTGAATTTTGTCATTAGATAAAAAGGCTCTTGAAAAGTAATTTGATGTCGAAGAATGAAATATCTTGAGAAATCTTCGATTGCTAATCTTTTTTCTTTCATAATCATGTCATGAACATGCAAGTTTGTATGTAGTATAGAAGATAAAATGAGAGCATTTTTTTGTATTATCTCATAATATGATGAGTATGTTAAAGAGTAAGTCTTACATAAGAATTTCATCTGTTTTTTCTTAGATATTTGCATCGTTCTTACCGTAAATAAAATAAAATATTTTTGATTATTTTGTCCAACACAATTATTAACAAATACACAATGATGATCCATTCGTTTTATGCATCGTTTGCAAATACTAATTTAAATAGATAATTATAAAATAAGATAGATAAATATATGTAAATATACAGTATGTAAAATAATTATTCGGACACTGTACTACACGACTTTTATTGACTGAATTTCTGAGTGAAGAAAAAATATTTTCTAAACTCTGATTACATCATTCGATAGGTCATTATCTCTATTTCCTATTGCATAGAAAATAGTTTTTCCATAATGTAGTTTTCATAAAGCTTTAGAAGGCTTTCCGAGACGCGCTTGATTTTTCAANCAAAAATTATTCGAACACTTGTATTTTTTCTTTATCACAGGTCAGTTTTGCATCGAAACATATTGAATTACATAGCATCTGATAGAGAAAACATTTGTCTGCACGCTGGTAAGTATAAAAATTGAGAAAGATGTTAAGATCATGTCGGAAGCACCATAGGCTTTATAGAAAACCGTCATCTTTTGACTTCACAAAAATAAAAACCGAACTCAAAATATACCATCTGAAAGAGAAAAAAACGCTGATCCCAAATATATCTTTTGTTTTTTAAAATTCTAAAATATTATGTGTAATAATTTATAATTCAAATTAATATTCAATACGCTTCATCTAATATTCTCGATTTTCAATCAACTAAATGTATGTTTTGAAATATACAGACTTATAGAAAATAAAATTCTCTACAAGATGATATGCTTGAATCATTTAAATACTTTTGTACTTCAATTTAGTTGTCTAAAAATTGAGAATATTGGATGTGCTGAAGAAAATATTAATCATAATAAATGATTGTTACGTTTAATATTTTAGAATTTCGAAAAACTAAAAGATATATTTGGGATCAGCGTTTTTTTCTCTTTCAGATGGTATATTTTGAGTTCGGTTTCCATTTTTGTGAAGTCAAAAGATGACGGTTTTCTATAAAGCCTATGGTGCTTCCGACATGATCTTAACATCTTTCTCAATTTTTATACTTACCAGCGTGCAGACAAATGTTTTCTCTATCAGATGCTATGTAATTCAATATGTTTCGATGCAAAACAGAGCTGTGATAAAGAAAAAAATACAAGTGTTCGAATAATTTTTGTTTGAAAAATCGAGCGCGTCTCGGAAAGCCTTCTAAAGCTTTATGAAAACTACATTATGGAAAAACTATTTTCTATGCAATAGGAAATAGAGATAATGACCTATCGAATGATGTAATCAGAGTTTAGAAAATATTTTTTCTTCACTCAGGAATTCACTCAACGAAATTCGTGTAGTACAGTGTCCGAATAATTATTTTACATACTGTATATATATATAGATAATATATATTAAGTAGTCCCAGTAGAGACAGACACATCCTTGGTGTAGAATATGGAAAACATTTAATAAACAATTTAAGGTTATTTTATCACTCTTTCGTGTTGTTTTTGTCTTAATTGAAATCTAGGGAATAGTGGAACACTTTGCCATGCAGTTGAAGAAGAGGAGCAATAATATTTTTTTATTCATCATTTTGTTCGAGTATGATATTTGTTGATCGCTTATTTAGTCTCTTAGATAAATTACTGCTCGAAATTTTTCCTCGAGTATTTTTATTATTTCAAACTATTCTTTGAGAATTTTTTTTCTCTTATTCATTCTTCTACCGTAGTAAAAATAGTATAGCTGCATACGTCATCGAGCATTAGTTCACCGAAATCTTTTCAAATGTTTTCACTTAAATTCAGAATGTTGCTTTTTCTTTCTAAAATGCTTATATGTTTTTCTTTGTATTTGTTCTCAACCAGCACATTCTAGATTAATTCGCGTGTTTTATGCAAAATGTCGTTTTCACTAAGTGTGGCACTGCCTTGTCTCAGTATAAAGTTACACGCTGATGAGTGTATTCACTATACACGGAGGTATTACTATGTAAAAACAAAATATACCGGCAAATTAAAGAATTTTACAGTTCAACTAAGGCAACTTGAAAATTTAAAAGAATCAAGCATCATAGAACGCATGGCGTGGAAATCTGAACATTCATGAGTAGCCGATGGGAAAATAATATTTTAATACTACGGCATACTTTTCAATTTGATTTGATATTTAAAAATCTTATTTTAATGAAAAAAATTGTGCGACTCAGCGGCAGATAAGTAATCAACATGTTTGATACAACTAGAGCGTTAAATTAAAAACTCATTTAAAACAAGGATTGAAAAGAGATAATAAGTAAGATAAGTAAGACTGCTAAATTTTAAAATCGAAATATAAAATCGATCTATATTTTTATGCGATGACTTTGAAGTGTATCTAATAGCTTAATAAATTTCTACCTTAGTTTTAATATCCTACGTTTTCGTTTGTTTCAAATTGAACGTTATTCAAACATGTGATTAACTTTCGAATAATTATTTTCTTTATATGATCAAAAATGTAAAATCTTAGTACCTACAATGATGTGCTCTAGGTGGTTTTATACTTTGGCACATAGCACATCGATAGACAGTTGCACCATGTTCATATTTACGTAGATTTTCTGACGTAGCATTTTTCAATGGTACAGCACCCTAAATATTTAAAACAAACTGAATAATATAATTCGTAAATTTATACATACTGGATTTGAAAACATTGTTCGTAAATGGGATGAAATGGCAAGAAATTGCAGACAATGAAAGATTAAAAAATTCATGAAGTAAAATAATGATGAGAAACTTTTTGTTGTTAAAATAACAAAAACAAATACGAATTCCGCATATGCATAGAAAATCCATGTCGCAACACCGCATGATAAACCAAGAGCATCTTTTATACACCAGTCGGACACAGTTGGACAACATGAACATATGCATGAGCAATCATTAATATCATTCATTGAACGAGGAACAACATCTTTCACAATCACGCCCGTTCCTGATGATAAACCTGTCTGATTGTTATTATTATTATCATCATCATCATCATCATCATCTTTTTCAGGTAAAAGTCTCGTGAAGGACATTTAAAATATATAAAAAAATTTAGTCATTGCTATGTTATTAAAAATCAGTTCCTTTACATGACGACGTTAGTAGTGACATCATTGATTTTGTTTTTCTTTCTAAATTTAAAATACAAATCATATTGAAGGTTAGTCGCCTGGCAACGAACAAAATCATGGTTGATTATATAATGACTCATCTCCGGCTATCTTAAAACTATAACGACATTTTGACTTGTATCATATTTCTTTTTTCTTCAAAACTTTTTTTCTCAGAAGTTACTAACGATGAATTGTACAGTGTTGATCGCTGTTCTAGTTGAAGATGTGCGTTATTTTTTTATTTTCTTTTTTTACAACCTTGTGATCCGTCAATTTTCATGGACAGAGCTCCTTCTTTCCTTTTTCTGCGTCTTTCTTTTTTCTCTTCTTTTTCTCTTATTTTTTTTTTGATTATAATTCTCTGCCGCTGAGAGAAATATTTTTCTCCAGATGGTTAATAAAAAGAGAAAACAACGGTGGAAGAAAAGAAAAAAAAGCTGATGAAAGGACAGAACATCATTTTCCTATTCTATCTTTCTATATTGTCTGACGATGACACGAACACTTATAGAAATACAAAAAAAAATAAGAAAAAGTAACAACAACAGATGGAACGAATAGAGAAAAGTTAAAGAAATGGTAAGAGTTATATAGTGTTCATTAATTGGAATTAGTCACACTTTTTTTTATTAAAGTACATTTATATTAATAGTATTGATTTTATCCAATTATTCAACATCTTTCAAATCGGTATATTTTTTCCTTCTCCTATGTTATTAGCTTTCTTATGGGAAACTATTAGGTAAAAGTCTACATAAGACATAATCCTTCTTCTACGTGTCTATATATTTATATTTATTTGAATAATGAAATAATTCTTTTGAAATTTAATGTATCAAAAGAACGTTTTTTTTGTTTACATTTAGAACAGGTTCTATCTTGAGACTTCCTTTCCTTTTGTTTGTGTAAATATGTTACGATTAATATATCTTGCCATCGCGTTGGTATCGGCAACAAGCACATCGAATAAAATAGACTGATAAGAGAGTTAGAATGAATACAGCACTCTCATTTTCTTTCATTTCTCTCCGTTTTTTTGTATATGACGACTATCTCATTTCGTTGAGTACTTAACAACGAAATCAACTATGACAATTGATACTATTTTCGTTGTCTTGATGTTTTTTTTCCTTCTTCTTTATTATATGATTTAAATATTGCTATTATTTGCAGATCTATGTATATATATAAGTCGATGTTGTAATATCAAAACAAAAAGTAAAATAAAATACAACGATGAGCAATGAACGTATGCCAGGACAGTATGTTTGTTTTTGAGGAACTATCAAATAGAAACAAAAACAAAATTAAATTGTTTTTTTTTTCGATATTTCTAGGATTTCAGATGATGATGATCAAAATTCTTTGACATCTTATCAGAAATTCGATAGGAAAAGAATAAATCAGAAGGTTAGAATATTTTCTTTGCTTCCAAACTCCAAGTTTTTAATTTAATTTAATTTTATATCTTCTAGCAAGACATGATAAAACGTGCTGGGGATCTACGAAGTCGACGAGCACCTCATCGAACAGATACTCCAGTTTCGGATGATATAAAAGGTACAACAAATCGATTACTACTGTTCGCATTTACTCTTCGAGGTTAATCTAAGATCTCTCTTAAGACTCATCAATGCAAAGGCGTGTTTCTTCTTCTTCTTCTTCTTCTTCTTCTTCTTCTTCTTCTCCTCCTCCTCCACCTTCTTCTTCTTCTGGAGCACATAAATAAAGTGGTTACCTGTGATTGCATGTTAATTAGCGTAGAATAAGAAGGATTCCGTCTCGATCTCTTTTTTCCATTTTTACTACTCATTATATAGTCATTTTTTTCTTTTCCTCACGACCATACATTAATCTTGGTTACTTATATTATATTATCACACAATACAAAATATCATCCAGGACAAAAATTTTAAGATTCTAATTTCTAGTCTCTTTTTTATATTGAAATATCATTTTAATGATGCACTATTCTCGACTCGTAGGATTCGACAATAATTCATTTCATCCAGACGATGGTGAACCAACTTCATCTAATGGTAGTACTCGTTCAATCGCTTTTCCACCGACTGAACCATTGCGTACGATTCGTATAACTCCGAATGTAAAAGTGATAGGAGTAAGAATTATTCATTTTAAAAGGAATTTTGAAATCGATATTCGGTTTTTTTTCCTGTAAATATCAGAAAAATAATGCAGATACTTCTCGTCCATCAACTGTCACGTCCGTCAAATCAACATCAATAAATCGTTCAATAAACGCAAATCAACGACTAACCGGTGTTCCATCACCATCATCAACTCTTGACGATGGAGATGAAATAAGATTGAATGGTATGTTATGCTTTATATGATTAACAAAAACGAAAATTTGAATGAGCTTTTAACGCTTTTCTTATTGGTTATTGCTTTTATTTCATGCATGCTTACTCTATAATTAAGAATGAAACAGTGTATTATCTATGTACTTTGGTGCAGACATAATTTATGTCAACAGACAGATCTCTAATTCATCTCATAGATGAATTCACATCGTGCCCTTGAAGTACACTATTATACTCCAAAAGCATACGAAAAAAAAAATACACGCTGTCATTCTTAATGAAAGTGTTGTGACAAAAAGCATTCTCTTCGTCTTTATGCTTGTTGCTTTAGTTCGTACTATTACGAAACATTCACACCGTTATCATCCATCCACTGAAATGAGGTGCTTTTTTTCCTTCCGTGCAACACAATGTGGATGGAAGTGATGACGATGTTATGCTACGTAGAAGTATATATTTGTTTGTGTTTTTGTTTATGTTGTGCACCCTATTTTTAAAGAAATCAAATACACCAAAACGCATGATGATCATCTGCACTCTTATAAAACAGCTCGTCGTAATAATCGTCGTAAACATAACCAAAAGTTTGCTTCTTCGTCATCATCACCTGGTAATAACCATAATAATCCATTAGCACAAACTGATGATGTTGTGTCAAAAACTAATACGCAGCATTATCAAAAAAACGAAATATCCTCTCATGAATGTGTTGTACCTTATTCTGAACCATTAAAAACTAAAGGTTCTCTTAATAATTATGCAGATTCCGATGATGAGAGTGATCGTATACCTATCAAACCATGGTCACCAGCACCGACTGATTCAGAAGTTCCAGTATCATCACTCATTGGAGTTAATCCTATGAATCAAGATGCAACAATACCTCCATCGCCAGCATTAACATTAGCAATACGAGAACTATTTGAAATGATTACAGAAGATTTAGATAGATTTGTTTATACACCAGCACCCAATGGTTTCGGTGATATTCAATGTCGTATAACACGCGATAAACGTGGCGTGGAAAAAGGCCTTTTTCCAACATATTTTATGCATGTTGAAAGACCAGGTGATGGAAAAAAAGTAAGAACAAATGAAATCTAAAAACAAATGAAAATAGATGAATTTACCATAATTTTAGTTTTTTGTTCTTGCCGGGCGTAAACGTCGACGCAGTGCAACATCAAATTATTTAATATCAACTGATGCAACAGATTTATCTCGTGATGGAGAAAGATTTACTGGCAAATTAAGGTATATAGAAAATTATCTTAATGAACAATTATGAAATTAAAAATAAAACTAATGTGTTCTAGAGCAAATATGATAGGTACACATTTTACTGTTTATGATAATGGTACCAATCCCAAGAAGAATACGTAAGTTTTTTTCGAATGAAAATAAATATTTATGACAAAACAAAAACCATCCTATTTTCTAGCCCGGTTGAAGAAATTCGCCGAGAAGTAGCTGCAATTGTTTATGTATGTGTTTCATGTTAGATATCAAAAGAAGTAAATAAAAAAAAAACATTTATTTCTTTTTATTTAGGAAACCAATATATTGGGTTTTAAAGGACCACGTAAAATGACAATACTTATTCCTGGCATGAGCAGTGATCATCATCGTGTTGAAGTTCGACCAAGAAATGTAAATTATTGTGATTTACTTTTCGTTTTTCCTTTATCGTTTCTGTTTTTTTTATTTTTCAAGGAATCAGAATCTTTGATTGAACGATGGAAACATAGTAGAATGGAGAATGTGCTTGAATTGCACAACAAAACACCTGTGTGGAATGAAGGTTGTGATTTTGAAATTGAAATGAGACCTTTAAAAATTGTTCTTCTTTTACTTTCTGTAATTAGAAACTCAATCTTATGTACTTAATTTTCATGGACGGGTAACACAGGCATCCGTGAAAAATTTCCAAATTGTACATGATAATGATCGTAAGTGACAAAATAACAAAAAAACTGAAATTTACATAAGATGAGACACTAAAAGGCACGTACATAAACGAATATATATTTTGTTATTCATTAAAATTTATGTTGAAAAAATTACTTTTACGAAAATTCTATGTTTTTTTTTTCCATATTTGCTTAGCACTCAAAGGACTCGTTATACCCTAGAAGATTTTGTTTTTTTGAATTTTCATTATTTTTAATATTTATTTTGTAGAGGATTATGTATGCATGCAATTCGGTCGTGTCAATGATGGTAAGTTTGATTCATTAGTATATTTTTGCTTAACCTTAACCAAAAGAATATTAAAGAGAAAAGTAGAGTGAAAAAAAGTTATGATATTTTCTGGTTGACTAAAAAGAATATAAATATTTATGATCAAATGATAGAATATATAGAGAATGGCAAGAAGGTTTTTCATGATTATATTGTGCCCTATGGTTGAATTCATATTTAAGTATTTTAAAGACATTTCAATAAGTGCCTACCAGATTAAAGAAAAAAATGTTGTCATGTGTGAGTATGAGTTATAAAATATTTCTTTAGAATTATAAGATTTCTAAAATCTTATTAATAACAAAATTCAATTTTCATTCACAATAAAAAGCATCTCATAACCATTCATTGAAGAATTAGATAGAATTTTACCAAGTGAATGCTGTATAATGTTCCTCAGTTTCGCTCGATTTAAGTCACACAACAGTTAAACCTTTTTTTTGTCAGTTTAGAAAATGTTTGGATTCTGATCTAGAGAATTACTTTTGTTCGCATCAAGAATAGAATACTCGCGATTCGTTTTGACTAAAGCCGAGAAAAAAGATGTAGGCTCTGTTGATGACAGGTGAAGACATAACATACAAAAATAAGAGCATCTTAGTTTTCCCCTCACTACACAAGACAGATTAGTATTTAGCATAAAAAAAAGATAATTTTTCACTTTGATGTTGTGCAAAACACATTAAATAATTAAAGGCCAAAAAACCGTAGCTAGTTTTCAACAGCAAAATTTCAGTAGAAAAGAATCTAACCCGTACAGTATGTTCACAAAGTCTAATTCGCTTCTAATATTACTGGTAATCATATATCAATAGTGTTGTTTGATAATATATGTAATGACTATCTTATCATGTTTGTGGAAGATTAAATAAAAAAGATGATGACGAAATGTATCTCAAAATATAAAACGAGCCGCAACATAATTAGAACGAAAAAACGTAAACGTTAATTAAAATATAAAATGTCTCGACCTTTTCTAAGTCTGAAATGTAGCATGTCGAGATTTTCCTGTAGATTAACTTCAAGTGTCCTTAGGATTCACTTGAACCAGAAAATACTACTAATAAATGCTTTCCGGGGTATCAAGTTAAAAACTGTGAATTGTATATAGCATTGATTCATTCGAAAAACTGCATAACCATCGAACTTGACACAAATAGATTCGTTTTATCGTGATTTATGAAAAGACATACTCATAAAGGAAAAGAAACCTTTTAAAGTACAGACCATAAAATAGACGAATATAAAACTATTCCGCGCGAAAATTTTTATGCGATGATTATTCTCGATCGAAAATTAAAAAAAGCCTTTCTTTTTGTTTCTGTTAACAACAATACGTTTGAATGAATTCTTTTGTATTTTTCCTCAATCACTATAAATTTGACAGTAATATTTGTTATGGAAGACATTCTATGTTGCGGTTCTAGTTAATATGATAAGTAAAAATAGAAAAGATCGTTTCTTATGGTTCATACAAAAAAAAATGTTCGAATCGGGTTCGTTGTAATTTGGCTCCATTTCGACATTATCATATCTTTCAATAGGCTATGTCGAAAAAGATTGGAACAATTTGTAAATATTTTCAAAGGATATAAATCAGATTTATGTTTGAGGAAAAAGTGATACGTTAGACTTTAACATAAATCTTTCAAACGTTTGTTTTTATCTTATTGACTCTGCCGTTACAATCTGTATTTATAAGCAGTGAACTTCTAACCGTTCTCTAAACTAGTGACCCTATAAACTCTTATCATACCTACTAGAAATTGTATGTTATAAATGAAGTATTGAAGGAACAACTAACATGCTTCCCTCGATTCTGTTCTTGGTAATATGATATCACCGGTAGTTTTTAATCTATTTGCTCGAGAGTAAAACAATTTCTTAATGACATTTATATTCGATACATTTCTCGATCATTTTATTGATTTATCATCTAAATGGAAGTAGTTTTCAAAAACTGAAACATGCCGATTATCAATTATATTTAATTTCATAATTGATGGAAACATTTGTTTTCTAATTATACCTTTAGATGTTTTCACATGCGACTTCAAATATCCAATGTGTGCTGTTCAAGCATTTGGTATAGCTCTATCGTCTTTTGATGGTAAACTTGCTTGCGAATGATTTTTCTTCTTTGTCTATTCATTCCGTCCTTTTTGTTTTTTCTTGTTTTCGCATATTGTACACACATCGTTCGTCCTTATTTATTTTCTTCTGTTTTCTCTATGCTGCTCTCTTTATCAACTAGTTTTCATTTTTCAACCAAAAATAAAATGATTCAGTTATTCTTCTTGTTCCTGTTCAATGTTCAATATATCTCTATCTATGTTTGTGTATATGCACGACTGAAAACAATAATAATAATAATAATAATAATAAAACAAAAATTTTAGTCTATCATATTTTATTCAGTATGCCCACGAACAAATTTTATCGCTAGAAATATACCTGAAACTTTACGATAAAATAAAAGCGCGCGATGCTAAGCACAAAAAAGAATCAAATATTGACCTAGTAGATATCCAGATGTCTACAATGTTTTACATTAAATGACGGTAGATATGAATAGCAGTTACTGCTATTGTTCGTTTCATTTTTTTTTCTTTTGCTATATCATTTATTTATTTTTCTATGGACGTACCAGCAGCAAACTTGACTCATTGTCGAATGACTATATTTATCTTCTTCTTTCTATGATTTAGTCTTGATAGTTTATGACTCATACACTTCGACCGCCCAACCAAGAATGAGAAAGCGACCGAGAGAGAGAGAGAGCGAAGAAAAAACACAAAATGAATAATATCATGTGCTATATAAACGACGAGAAAAGTTGCCGACTACATATTTGTGTTCGCCATTTTGATACCATAATAAGTGTGCGAAGATGGCAGGTTGTTGCGCAAAAATATTACTAATGCTTGTTAGTTTGTTTCTTCCACCTATTGGTGTATGGATAGCAAGAAATAAAGTGTGCAGCGGCACTGTGTTTATTAATATTTTACTTACAATACTCGGCTTTGTAAGTATTCGTTTTTCTTTTGTTAAGATTAAATTAATTAACATTTTTCTTTCTTTTAAAGGTGCCTGGAGTAATTCACGCTTGGATTGTCATCTGGTGTTGCGATAATCTGGACTAACCATTATGAAATATTCATTTATTCTTTCTTATTTTTTTGTGTAAAAACCTATAGAAATAAAAAAGGTCTATAATGACCGACTTATTTCATTCATTCGTTCAAAAAAAAAACTAGAATTTTATTTACATATAATTGAATTGCAACTATTGGGTGGGATTCGTACGAACGAAATGAAAACAGATCGAAACTCTATTGGTAGAAAATGTTTTTATGAGAGCCTTTGTCAATGGCATGAAGCGACAGTTTGTTAAAATAACATTAAAAGCGTATTTTACTTTCACAGTTTGATATTTGATGATACATGTGTTTCTATTCGTTGAAGAAATACGAAGGTCTTTCAGCCAGCGATATATTTATTTAGTACATTTTTTATTTTGTTTGAATTATAGTCGGTAGAAATATTTGCGAACAGATGTCATGTACAACAGAGTGCCGCTACCTTGTTTGAGAACAAAATTAGAGAATTATGGTTCTAATTGATTTTTATCAAAAAATTTCAAGAATAGACATGCTTAATCATTTTTTATTATCTTGCTTACATTATAAGTTCGATTATAATCAATGTTGACGAATACAATATTATTACTCAGAATTGCCTGCTGCCTAAATAAGATTCGTCAATGTGTTTGCCAGACATTATAAATGTCGATTTAAAATGTCAAGACGACGATAAATTTAAATTAATGCCGATAGAAAGTTGAACGGCTTAAAACCAGCGTTGCTAGTTGCATCCGCTTCCTCGTGTTTTTGCTTAAAATAATAAAAATATATTAATTTAACACAGGGCATAATGAGAGTGACGTGTTGTCATGCTTTTTTTTTGTATAGTTGAGTGAAAACATGACAAAATTCAGTTTAGCTAAAGTTTAATTATGAGAAATTAGTTTGTTGGTCAAATATAACCGAAATATGAATCATATCAAACCTGGCAACTCACGCATATACATAGTTAATGTAAGAAAAACAAACATAAATTAATCAAATACACAGAAATCAAAATGAAAAATAAATATTCAATGAATCACTGATGAACGACTACGTCGTCTATTTGAACTAAATGGAATAGGAGTCATGATTTGCGTTGTTAATCTATCATTATCTTTTGTATGATATTGATCATATTGAACTTTTTTAAAGTCGACTAATATTTCTTTGCAAAGATCAATCGATAAGCCAGACTTATTTGCAGCGTCTTGCTCTGGAGATTTACTATTAATTGTATCTTTTAATTTGACTGAAGACTTTGGTTTAGCTGTTGTTATTGTCCGTTGATTTTTTCTACTTGTTTGTGGTCTTCGTGTACTTTGAGTTCGATTATTTTGATAAGGCGATTTGAAAAATGGTGCTTTATTTATTCGTATTGTTTTACTATTTTTGTCTAAGGATCTAACGCTAGCTGTTGAAGATAGAACAGCAGTATTTGGTGGACGTATATAAAGGGGAGACTTGAAAACAATACTCGCGAGATCATAATGAACGTCAAATTTAGCCGTCTTTGCTGCTTGCAAATGTTCATCATGTTTTTTTTGAGGGTATTCTTTGCATTTACCGTAAAATGATAAACTATCTTTAAATGGACGTTCTAAACTCAATGCGTCGTATTTTTGAATAGTTGCTGTGCTATGCGATCTGTTGATGTCCAAACTGCTTGCACTCTTGGATCGATTTGCGATTTTATTTGAAAATGTAAATCTGGACATTACTCGTTTAAAACTCCAATTGGATGTTTCAGGACGATTAACATATTGTATTGAATGCCAATCGTGAATATAATGTAACGAGAGTTGAGGTAATTGTATTGCTCGAGTAGCAATAAGTACTTGAGTTACAGGAAGAGAAATTCGTAAATCATATTCATTTAATCGAAAACGTGCAACGAAGGATGTTTCAAAATGGCTACGCATTCTATTCAATGGTAAATGAGCATGAAACGATCGAACAGCAGCTTGGCAACCATTTTCATTTTGAACATTCAAACTTATTTTTAAGGCAGCAGCTTGTACATCTGGATCATGTACAAATTTGAATGCGGCAACTAATTGTTTTGCTGTTATCGTTTTGCCTGGAATTGGCACTGGACCAGCACCAACTTTATTGATCATTGCTCCCCAAAAGAATTGATCACCAAAAAATGGTACAACAATAGTAGGTTTTCCAGCACGAAGGCCAGCTGCAGTTGTACCTGCACCACCATGATGACACACGGCTGATACTGGAATACATGAGAAAATTATTTTAATAAAAGCATTTTTTGAGAAAAGTAGATTTTACCATGTTGGAAAAGCCAATCATGAGGACAGTTGCCAATACCATAAATATTCTCAGGTAATTCATCAGTGTCTTTAGCTAATCCAGATAATATAGCTCGATATCCACTGATTTTCAAAGCCTCAAGTACAACATGTAAGATTCGTTGAGAATCATGGCCAGTAATCGAACCGAAACCAATATAAATTGGTGGATCGCCTGATTCAAGAAATCCAACGAGATCCTCAGGTGGTGTATAATTTGTTGCAAGATCAAGAAAGAAAAATCCAGATACATCAATATGTGAAGACCAATCAGCTGGTTTAGGAACAAGTGAAGGCGACCAACAATATGTATGTGGCACATGTTCATCAATCATCAAACGAACAGCTTGACGCATATGTAACGGTGCTAAGCCAAGAATATTCTTACGAAATTCATTGATGATATTATGCATACTAGACCACGTCTAAATACATATGAAATAATGAAGAAGTCAACTCCTATGTTTACAACGAATAGATAACTTTTCTCCAAAAAAAAAATGCAGTGATTTTATTCTAAGAAAAACTATTTATTTAAAAATCTTTTTTGTTTTTGTTTATCGTCTATAACTAATTATTTCATTTTCAATTTGTTCCTGAATGTAATCATTCATTATTAGTGTATGATAAAACTCAGTAAGCTTATTTCTTCTAATTACAGTGGCACCAGCAAAACGAATAGTATTAAATTATGTCACAGGATATAATTCGTATGAAATCTTTTTAACAATTATAGCTTTTAACAGTTTTATCTGATGAAAAATAGTTTTAAAGACTGCAGTACGTAATTCTGCATTTTACATTCGCTTGACTTGGTATACAGCCTTAAGAAAATTCCCACTAAAGTCTATTTACATCTGACTGAAATCGAAGTTTGTTTTTTGTCCAATAGTATTATCAAATGTATTTCTTTTGAAGATATAGATCAATAAATTGGTCGAATTTATACAAGTTTTACATAACTGCGCAACTGAGATTGAAAATCTCTGAAAATATTGAATCAATAGATGACTTACAAATATTTCAACTAAATGATACGATAATAGATTGATTCTTTCAATGGATGCTCGATTGTAATCTATTTTACATAGAGGATGAGGAAACTGAACAGTTGGCGACCATGGCATTGTAAATACCATATGTAAAGGTATTTGTAATTTTTGTGCACAATGTATATGACCGAACGATGGTGGATTGGCAATGATAGCTTCAGCAACAAATGATACACCTGTTTCATCATCATCTTCTACGCATGCTTTCCATGTTGATGCAAGTATATCGGCGATAATACGACGATGCTTAGTAATATCGCCTGCAACAATACTACTTATTGATGGTACAATACCAGCATTTTTAACCATAAACGACATAAGATCAGCTGGATCACCAGCTAGTGGATAAAATTCAATATCGTTTTCTCGAACAAATTTTCTGAAAACTTCATGTGTTGCAATTCGAACACGATGGCCACATGCAAGAAGAGCTTTTCCAAGAGCAATAAATGGTTGAACATCACCACGTGTACCAACGATAAGTATTAAAATAGCAACACGAGGTACGGGATCATCTGTTATTGATTGTGTTTTGACATTTTCGCCATTTTTAATATCATCCAATTTTCCATTTTCATCACAGGAGCTTTTATCTGTATAATTGTTAATATCGGTACGATTGTTTTCAGCGTATTTGGTTAGATTCTGAATGAAAACAGCAATACGTCCATTGGTATCATCGAAACTTGCCGCATAATCAAGTGTTTTTTTCTGTTGTTTTTCTGATGACTTATTATGAAGTTCATTGAGATCAATTCGACCAGATAAATGACGCGGCGAAACTAAACGTGCTTGTAAATAAAGGCGATATCCATGTTTAGAATAAATTACAAGTAAATTTTCAAAATCATTTCTTAAATATTCAGTTAAACTGACCGATTGAAGAAGTGTATCATGAAAAATTTTATTTTCATTCAACCATATAGTAACAGCAGGTATTTTTAGATCGAGTTCATTTTTATTTCTTTTGTTTTCTTTAGATGTGGATTGGAAATGTAAGTAAACATGTTGATCTGGGGCAAACATTTGTTTTAAATTAAATCGTTTTCTATACCAATATGAAATACATACTGACGAAAATTTTTGTGATTTGTTATTCTCATAATGAGGTAATTTTATTGTGGTCCAATCGTCATCATTATATGAAAACAAAGTTAATTCATGATCATATGATGTTGCGTGCGATGAACGAATATATCGCCAATCGTTATCAAAATTAATACTAGTTGTTACATCTCCAATATCATTATTTAACATAGCTTTTGTTTTGTTTGAATTGTTTATTGAAAATGTGTATAACTATAGGTTTATTCTTAAATTTCACTCGTAGAAGCAAACGAACGCTTTGCTGTTCTAATGCAAACAATCGTACCCGTTTGCTCCCCTTTGTGAGTTGATGAAAAAAAAATTCAGTCATAAAGTAATGTTACTCTCTTTTCTTTCTTTTCTCTTCATTCTTTGAACTTCTCGCATTTTTTTTTTGTTGGTACTTAATACATAAAAAGTACCTAGGCGCACATGTTTCGTCGTCAAACCTTCGTTATTTTTAGAATGTAATAAAGAGTCATGAACACATATTCTTATGTAAGAGAATGTTGTTGTATATCAATTCTAAAATTAACGATAATCCATTACGAGAAAATTGTCTAAATCCTATGAGAGATACAATCCTTATAGAACATCTTAGTTTGTTTTAAGAAAAAGTCAGAAAGCACGTCGTCAAATTTATAAAGAATCACATCAAATTACTTTTCTCCACCATGTCTGACTTTCCGATAGAGACCAAGTAATTTGAAATCAGAACAGCACGTTAACTGAAATCTACTGGACAGAAGATTTAAGTTTTTTGTGGGTTCAAAGACTTGTATATGAATAGAAAAACATGAAGTCATCACAAATCATGATATTTCAGAAAGTCATCCGAACTCATTAAAACTCAATTGATATTACATTGATGTAGCGATGATTTAAAGGTAATTAGAATCACGTGTTTCTCCTTGATTGCACCAGATGGCAACGAATGATCTAGCTTTAACCTATGTATTTATAGCTTCTAGAAAAAAGTCAAGGTAAAGTCATTTCTTTTCTTGCTTTTCTGTATAAGAACGAAAAACAAAGACCTTAAGCCATAAAATATAAAGAATTAAAGATAGACACAAGCTGTTGAACTATCAGTAGCGCCCTACCAAAACTTTTGACTCATCATTGTACAGGGACGAAACTCGCTGTAGTAGGCAATACAAAATTAATAAAAACAAGAGTCGACGCAATACAAAACACCATTGTTTAATGGATAATCACTTGTTTCACTAAGATGTTTTATGCATATTCTGATCTTGATGGAAAACGTAGAAAAGGAAAACGCAGAAAAGGAAAACGCAGAAAAAAATTACTTGAAAGGAAAATATAGAAAAGGAAAATGTCGAATACATTCGAATGATGTTAATAGAGAAATTCTATTTTGTTATTCTGATTGGCGCAGGGACGGATCTAGGATTTTGAAAGAGAGGTACGACTGCCTGAAGGGGGTGCGATCATAGACAAAAAACACATTTTGAGATATATTCCAGGTAGTATGAGCTTGTTTTTCGTTCGTTTTTGCAGGGAAAAATAAAAAAAAATATCGAAGGGGGTACGACGAGGCGATCGCACCTCCTAAATCCGCCACTGCATTGGTCACTCTTTCGCTCCACACATTATATTTCTGATCGAGTAAAGAAAATGTTCAAATATTCAATTGATATATTGTTAGAATGGCGACAAACTTAGATTCTGAAAATAGCTCATGTAAAACCCAGCATTTTGACATATCGTTTTCTACATCTAACAAGGGTAAACCATTATTAATATACGAGAATTACCTATTCAAGTGCAATAAGACAACAGCAAATAAAAAAACAACAGCTTTTCAAATGATATTTGACACTCTGCGCAGCGGATTTCTCAAGAAGGAAATCAACGCAAACGAACTATTGTCAGGTTTATCATTGTTGATTGGAAAAAAAAGATGCACTTATATTGTCAATTTTCTTTAGTCTTTTTCGACGTTTTCCTTTTCTACATTTTCCTTTCGAGTATTTTTTTTCTACGTTTTCCTTTTCTGCGTTTTCCTTTTCTACGTTTTCCACCAACCCCCATATTCTATACAACACCAGAATAAAAATAGCATTGCCAGTTGATTCTGTAGTCATAAAACATTCCGACTTCAGATCTCACACAGTATCTAAACATATTTTCATATCTCCCCCTGGGGAGTGAAGCGTTGGTGGAGGTATCCTAGAAAAGAAAATTTTTAAATAGTCCGAAAAGTGCTCACCCATTTTTCGAATATTAAATTCATGAATGAATCTATAATTAGTTACAGACAATACTATTTTTAACACTATTAAATTTCTTAACCAGAATGACTGACATTGTTGAGAACTATCAAGATCAAACTTGAATTGGTTTTGTACAAGCAAAAAGCATGAAACTTTTGTTGTTAATAGAGAAATTTCTAAAGAAACTTTTTCGATTGCTTTATAAAAACAAATCGTATGAAAATATATAGAATGCTTCAGCGAGTTTTATATTTAAAAAAATTGAATTAGAAAATGTTTATTTACATAAAAGAATACAATTCAATCTTGTGAAAATTTCTTCACATGGAAACAAGAGTAAAATCAATGTTAACTATTGCAAGAAATAGTATGAATTTATTACTTAGAATAAACACTAACGCGTGATTGATGCAAAGATATGTATATAGATGGGATATTTCAAAATATAAATTATTTTTATCTGCACAGTAAATTAGATGACATAGAGAAAAAACACGAATGTAGAATATCTTCTATTAATTCATAGATAAACACAAACACAAACAAAAGCGAAAATAACAAGAAACAATGAGTTAATGAGAGTTTGCTGAGTGACTGCGTTGACGATGAAATAATCTATTTATTTTGGTGTGCGTGCTTGTTTCTTTCGAATGTTTACTATCATTTACCGATAAGAATGCTTTGGAATTATGTTTACTTTTAATTTGTTCAAAGTCACTTAATATTTTTTGGCATATTTCAATTCTTAAACCTGATTCAAATGATGCCATACCTGCTGGTGATGTATCTTCACTCGATGTTGTTGATCCGGATGAACGTCGTCGAACTCCAGTTGAACATGATATTGATAAATGATCACTTGAATGTTTATTTTTTCTTAGCTGCTTACTATGAGCATAAATACCTCGACCTAACCAAGTTATTGAAGCAAGTGTACCAACAGTAGGTTTAATAACAACATTGGGTAAAGCAATAGCTGCACCAGCTGCTCCACCTAAAACACCGTGTCTATCATAGCCTGTTCGAGGTTTGTCTACAAGACCTTTAACACCATCTTTAAATCCATGCCATATAGAATGTTCAGCAGCTCTTAAACCAGTACTAAAATCTTTTACATGTGGTCGTTTACGTTTATCTGAATCTGCATACGGATCATATAATTGTGGTAACTGTTCAAGTGCATCTGTTATTTCACCATAAAATGATAAACACCCGATATATACATGTCCAATGCTTTTCCCAACACCTCTAATAATACTTTCTGTGCCATCAAGTGTACCTGTTGTTACACTAGTTGACCTGGCTGCTTGTTTCAAACCTTGTGCTGTATCAATAAATAAACTTTGTAAAGCTTTACGTCCATGTTTTATAAAACCATGTGCTGGTATATGTGGTCGAGCATCATACATTGATGCACTCCAATCACGTATAGATAACATGTCTAATTCACATTCATCGATAACTTCAGCAGTCATAAGTACTTGCGCAACTGGGCGTGAAATTTTCAAATCGTATTTATCTAATCGAAAGCATGCAGCAAATGATGGTTCAAGATCACTACGCATTCTATTCAATGGTAAATTAGCATGAAATGATTGAACAGCAGCTTGGCAACCATTTTCATTTTCAAATGCAATGCTTAATTTAAGAGCAGCTTCACGTGTATCGGGTTCATGTACAAATTTAAATGCTTCTATTAAATCATTAACATTAAATCGTTTACCGGGTATTGGTGCCGGGCCAGCACCACTTTTATTAATCATTGCTCCCCAAAAGAATTGATCACCAAAAAATGGTACAACAATAGTAGGTTTTCCAGCACGAAGGCCAGCTGCAGTTGTACCTGCACCGCCATGATGACACACGGCTGACACTGGAATACATAAGAAAATTATTTTAATAAAAGCATTTTTTGAGAAAAGTAGATTTTACCATGTTGGAAAAGCCAATCATGAGGGCAGTTACCAATTTTGAATACATTAGTAGGAAGTACATCAGTATCTTTAGCTAATCCAGATAATAGAGCACGATATCCAGTAGCTTCCAAAGCTTTTAATACAATTTTTAATATTCGTTGAGAATCGTGACCAGTAATCGAACCGAAACCAATATAAATTGGTGGATCGCCTGATTCAAGAAATCTAACGAGATCTTCAGGTGGAATGAAATTCGTTGCAAGATCAAGAAAGAAAAATCCAGATACATCAATATGTGAAGGCCAATCAGCTGGTTTAGGAACAAGTGAAGGTGACCAACAATATGTATGTGGCACATGTTCATCAATCATCAAACGAACAGCTTGACGCATATGTAACGCTGATAAGCCGAGAATATCCTTACGAAATTCATTAATAAGATCATTCATACCAGACCACGTCTATTTCGAAAGAAAAAAAGTAATTAATTATAGGTAAACACAGCTTGCAACCTTTTTGTTGTCGTTGTCTTTATACATACTTACCAACATTTCAACAACGCTATATGATAACATATTGATTTTTTCCGGTGATCCAAGGTCATAATCAACTTTAACAAATGGATGCGGAAACTGAACAGTTGGCGACCATGGCATCGTAAACATCATATGTAAAGGTATTTGTAATTTTTGTGCACAATGTATATGACCGAACGATGGTGGATTGGCAATGATAGCTTCGGCAACAAATGATACACCTGTTTCATCATCATCTTCTACGCATGCTTTCCATGTTGATGCAAGTATATCGGCAAGAACACGACGATGTTTAGTAATATCGCCTGCGACAATACTACTTATTGATGGTACAATACCAGCATTTTTAACCATAAACGACATAAGATCAGCTGGATCACCAGCTAGTGGATAAAATTCAATATCGTTTTCTCGAACAAATTTTCTGAAAACTTCATGTGTTGCAATTCGAACACGATGGCCACATGCAAGAAGAGCTTTTCCAAGAGCAATAAATGGTTGAACATCACCACGTGTAC
Organism: Rotaria magnacalcarata; assembly: GCA_900239745.1. Taxonomy (NCBI): domain Eukaryota; kingdom Metazoa; phylum Rotifera; class Eurotatoria; order Philodinida; family Philodinidae; genus Rotaria; species Rotaria magnacalcarata. Next base: position 25,276 of record OENM01000726.1, read on the forward strand.
CAACGATAAGTATTAAAATAGCAACACGAGGTACCGTGCCAGTTCCAAATTTCGTTTCAGTTTCAGGTTGTTGATTACCAATAATAGGTTCTTGTTTTGTATCTTCATCGGGATCAGATTTCTCACGTTCTACAACTGGTTTCATTTTAGTTGATGACTCAATAAAAATATCGATAAGTCCATCGTTATCATCAAAACTAGCTGTATAATCTAGTTTTTTAAGTTGTTTTTTTGTTGCATTTTCATCAATTGAATCATAATTAATTTGACCCGCACAAACAGGTGGCACGAGTATTCGACTGTGTAATGAAAGTGTATGACAGATCGATAAACGAATAGCAAAAATATTATCTGTATTTATGTGAAGAAATTTTGTTAATTGAATAGATTTTGTGAGAACACCGGAATAAATCTTCGTTTGATTTAACCACACTGCCGCAAGAGATATCGGTGGCTGATATTCATCTTCATTTGAATAAAAATTCAAGTACGTAAGCTGATGACAATCTGCTTTGTTTCTCCATTCAAATTTTTTTCGATACCAACATATGGCTAATTTATCTACAGGTTCTATATGTGGCAAATTAATTGTTTTCCATTGTGAATCATCATAGTTTATTGAGATAAATTGGTCATTTGATGATGAATTTAATACATTAAATTTCCAATCACGATCGAATTGAATAATAGTTGGTGAACCTTTAGAATCATTATCAACAGTTGTTGTCATTATTTCTAATAAAATTATATTCTTTTAAATTTATTACACATATATAATAGGTGTGTAGTCACAATAAAAACATCATCGTGGAAATCCGATGAATAAGACAGGAAAAAGAAGAGGTTCCGTCCGTATAGTATTTATAGTTGACTAATATAGGCAGAAGAAAAAACGCTATTCTCTTTTTTGTTCACATTCTTTTGCGCATTCATTTCTTCTCGTTCTTCTTCTAGCGGTTTGCCAGATCTTTTTCGACCCTATATGATATTTCATGCATTTTCTTTCCTTTGCACACAAGTGACTCCACAAGGATTGTGTCACTATATATTAATAGGATTGAATATAGAGAAGAAGTGAAAGAAAGAAAAGAAAGAGAGAAAGAAAAGAAAGAGAGAAAGAAAATCTTGTCTATTCTGTCGCTATGAAGACGAACCAATCGATGAAGAAAGTAGTTTATTGTGTATCATTGCTTTATCGTTGAGAAATCTATTTGTTCAATGCCAAGACGTTGAAGAAGATTTACTTTTATCCGATCAATGTCTTCTTGTATTAATTTAAAACTCAATGCCGTGAGCATCACGCCAAATAATAGATAAAAAGCGCAGATCAATGATCGTCCACTTCGATGACTAATGGTCGTTTCACCTGGAACGAAATCACCAAATCCAATTGTAGTAAATGTAATAAATGAAAAATAGGCGCTATCAATATATGACCATCCTTCCCATGCTGCGAAAAGAAGAGAGCCAGCAAGAAGATAAACAATTAAAAGAGTTACTGGTACCCAGAAAGGCACATTTTCATTTTGATAAATCTATAGAAAAACAAAATTCTAATTGAGTCATTCTTTTGATAACAAATTCTAATAGTAATCAATCAATATTTACAAAACAGTACATAAATACATTTATATCGTTAACGAAATCGATGCAATATTGATAAGAGATCGTACTTGTCATTTTTATTACTTGTTTTAACTCGATACAAAATGCTACGATGACTTCATCGAAGATCGAAAAACTTTTCATCATACTTACTTTATCTCGTAGTGGTTTCGTTTTTCCTTTTAAATATCGTCGGACAAATCGATTTAAACGTTGATAATAATGTGCTACTGATACTGCTAAGGATTCTCCTACTAATTCTAACCATGAAACAACCAACAGAACACCCATTAAAGCATCTAAAAAAAAAGGAAAACACTCAAATTTGAAAGGATTTAAAATATAATCTTACAAATAACTGTAGAAAATTTTCCACATATTGTTTTAGGTGAGATATTTCCATAGCCAATCGTTGTTACTAATGTTGCTGCATATAATATTGCTGTTGCATACGTCCATTTATAGACAAATTTTTCTCCGGCAGCTTGTCGCAAAGCTAAACCCATCGATAGAGTTTCTAATTCAAATGCAGTTTGATTATCCAACATATTGACTCGTTGTTCATTTAAATAAATATAATTCGATGATTTATCTTTGTCCCATCGCCATTGTTGATAAGCAGTTTCGAAGTTTTCATTTAATTGTTCATTTAATAAATTAATAGCTAATATACGTATATTAAGATATGTTACACGAATTAATTTTTCTCGTTCAGCATCTTTTTCTAAATCATATTGCGATTCAATAAATGTAAACAACAAGCCACCACATATAAGATAAAGAATAACAAGACCTATTAAACTGATTTGATGCAATAGATGTCTTGTAAATTGACATAGACAATACCAATAAGATTTATTTTCTTCTGAAATATAAATCACGAATCATGGAATGTATATTTAGAAGAAAATAAAAAATTTTACTTGGCTGAATTATAGCAACATCACCTTGATTGTCGAATTTCAGTAAAGGTACTAATGTATGCATTATTGCTTGTTCTATCATCCGATCACAATAACGAGCAATTGTCAAATGATTACCAAATGGTTTTTTTATGAATATGATAATCAGATTTGCCTCGAATCTATCAATAATCCGGATCAACATATGTGCTTCATGGCTGTCTTCTTTTTGTCAGATGAATATTGTATTATTTCATTGATTCTATATTTAAGAATACTTTTTAATAGGAAATATAAACTCTAATGAATGCGTAAGTATTTCTTGTACACATGTTTTACTTGTCGAAATCTATTTAGATAAGTATTTAGTATTAGACTTTAAGTTGTTTTTCTATCGTTTGAAAACTTCCATCGCTTTCAAAGATATCGCATTATAATTTCTTATTTATTAATTCAATATTTTTCATTGATTTTTCCAGAAATATTTGTGAATGCAACTGGATCGATATAAAAAATATACAAAAAAAAAAGAACTTGTTGAATAAATTCATAGACTGAGATTACCTATGGTTAAGAATTAAAATCTACTTTGACATAGTATTATTATTACTGTAATATGAATTACTAATAAAACATATTTTAACAATCAAAAGAATCGAAATATTAAAAATTAAATATTACCGATATCGCTTCATAAGTGGTACTTTTGTTGCGATCTAGTATCGAAAAAATATGATTTTTATTTTGATAGTAATAGCTCTTATTCATATAATTACGATGTTGAAATGAATGAATTCCAAAATGAATGAAAAAACGCCGCAGGTAGTATTAAGTAAATAATATGGAAATAGAAAGATTCTTGTGTTAATATTTTTCGCTGCTGTGATTTTAAATTACGATATCACTATGACTAATGATTATGAATTCTTGGCAACTTCCAAGAAATATTCAAATCATTATTAAAGCATCTGAAGCATTCATATGCACAATAAATGCGTCTAGCCAGTGAGTCAATAGTTCTTTTTATTAATTTTTCTATTATTAATCTTTATAATGTTGCAGTTTAACTTCGATACATTTACTTTCCGTATTGCTGTCAATATATATATATGTTGTAGGATAGATTAGAATCCAGTTCAGATTAAAATTTTCTTTGTTGAAATCGAAGTTATTTTACTCTGAACTGAATTTCAATCTTTCCTACTACATATATATGTCGGAGTTGACTCTAAAATTCAGTTGCCTTTAAAATCTAAGAGTGAACTAGTTGTCTTTAAAATTGAAAAGTCAACTAGGATGGAGCTAGTTGACTATAAAATTGAAGAGACGACTAGTTGACTTTAAAATGTGAAAAAGTAAATTCTTATTTATCTGGTAGCATCATGTTTTTTGAATAGATAAAGTTGAGATTGAGAAAAAAGTGAACATTGAACAAAGTCATAAGCCAGGGGAAATAGAAATTTTGAGAATCTAATAGGAAAATATACAAAACAAGAGATTTAATAATGTTATGTTTCTACATTTTAAAGGCAACTAGTTGACTTCAAAATTGAAGAGTCAACTAGCTCCATCCAAGTTGAGTTCAAAATTTTAAAGACAATTAGTTGACTCTTAAATTTTAAAGGCAACTGAATTTTAGAGTAAACTCCGACATATATATATATGCTGAATTTACTTCCGGTTCTGTTCCTTATTTTGAGGTGAGACCAAATATTAGCGGTGCATGACATTCCTGTTATTAAAATGCAATCTAGCGAATAATATATTTACATTCTTTATATATTTGCATATTATCATACAGCTAAAATGACACAAGAATAGTAATAGAAAAATAAATGAATAAGATGTTACGTATTGATAATTTATGTTTTGTTCTAAGTTGACACCGAACAGAAGTGAGATATCTGTCATACTATTCGTTTTTTCTTCAGAAAACTAATACAATACAATGATAAACATAAAAAGAATTTTAATTAAAAAAAAATGCAATTGAAAAGTTTATGAATTTAAGTGACGATCATCTTGGTTTACTTGGTATCATTCCTCTCAGTATTTAACGCGGTGATGTCAATCTGATTTCGACGTACTGTATGTGCTATTTGAGATACTGCATATGGTGTACGGTACAGATAATGTACAAAGGGTATTTTAACAGAAATTTCTGGTAAATTCATTGAACAGACAAAAGGTATAATTAAAGAAATAATAAAATAAATATAAAAATAATTCTTCTTGTAATAACGTTTCTTCGTGTTCATTCCTATTGCTTCCGAATATATGTATCGTCTCAGAGATAGCCGATGGTAATATTCCAATATAATAAAATTTTGATAATGATAAAGTTTGTATTATCATTGTTTTATGTTTTCGCCATCTTATGATTTGATTGCGTATTTTTCTTTGATGAAAAATACGTATTAATAAAAATGAATTGAAAACAAATATAAGCATTGAACATAGGATTTTATGTATTAACAAATCAATTGATGATAAAATTATATTTTCATGTATATAATATGCTCGATCACAAAATTATTGGTTGTCATTAAAATGTTCTCTATTGGAACAATTTGGATTAATAACAACAGCATTCATATAGAAAGCAAATGCATAAAGAATTAATATACTTATTGGAATATAGTGTGGGTATGGTTTCTATGAAAATGAGGCCATCCTATAATATAAAGGATTAGAACGAAGGTTAAAATCATGTACATTCACATCATTTCTATCAGAAAGTACATCCATAATTATCACAATAACTATGTAGACGATTGTATTACATAAAAGATATTTTTAGATTATTTTTTCGGCGGCTTTTTCTTCCAGCTATGGTCAACAAATAGAAGATTCCAAAAATAGTCTTTAGCATTTGCTACATGATAACTAATTCAGCGCCTCGAATTTTATGCAAGAAAACCTAGATAGTTTTCTTTGACTAAGTATAATAGAATAGGATCTTTTAGAATTCATAGAATATTATTTCACATAAACAATGAAGGACATCAAATAAATACTTCATTTTGTGAAAATCTCACGAATATTTTATTAATCAAATCTAGATGAACTGTAAATACATCATTCAACACTATCATATTCGATACTAGATAGAAATTATAAGTGATATATTTATGATAGTTCGCTCGAAACTCTATCTTAACCATTATAGCGCATAAAGAACATAGATTTAAGCAAACATTCAGTGTAGAATTCATTCAAATCTTACTGTTGGTTCACAGTGAATACTAGAAAAAACTAGACAAAGACTGATATCATGTAAGAGTTGAAGAAAGTCTTTTCAACGAAACAAATTGACCATTGCCACTCTTGGAAGGATTCTGAGCATTGCTGTCTAGATTATAACATTAGTACCTAGGGTGAAGGTAAATACATAGCCTAATTACTTAATTCCTTTCGCGCACTCAATCTTATTATTTCCGTATTTCAGTGCGATATCCGGATTGTCAATTGTTCTGGGTACCAAAGCATTACTTGTATATGGTTGTAGCCGATTGGTTCAGGTGTTCTCGCGCAATAGTATTTCAACTCGTTGAAAAAATCTTCGAAATTAATAAAAACATTTTCTTCACAACATCTAGAAAACGAAATATTCTTCTGAGAAGATTTTACTAGTTTTCAAACGACAAGAAATACGAAAATCTAGTATATTATATAATTTATACATTGAAATTTGTCTTATGTCCTTACCAGGATAGCTTATAGAAATTTCTTGAAAGAATATATTGAAAAATAGGAGTAAAGCAACCAGTAATCTTGTTTGTTTTTTTGACTATATTTATTCAACATCCGGAAGGATACAATTTATCTAATTACATTATTAATATATTTTCTTTTGTAGATATTTAATAGGAAAACCTTTGGGTTAGAATTGAACATACAGCAAATCTAATTCTTAGACTAAACTTAATAGAGATCACAGTAACTCTGACAAAGATTGAAAACGTTCGGTGTGTCTGCCGGTTAAATTAGAACAAATCATTATGTTATTTTGTATTCATTTTTATTTGCTTTGATTCATCGTAGAAATAGATTTTGTTTATAACCTGTGAAGAATTTGAAAGATCTGAAAGATTTCGGTGAAAACTGCGTACAAACTCAACATTTTTATTAAATACTAGACCAAATCTAAAAGCGCCGCTGGAAAGATCGATCAAAACTGAATCCATAGAGATACAAAAAATTTGACCGGATTGAACGTATATTGACAACAAAAATCTTCAACATTTCTGGAAAGTCTAGAGTGTCAACTTCGAATGAAACTGAGTCCCGACATTGGTATATTTGTTTTTCAAAAAATTACATCAAACTAATAGCCTACATATTTCGAGAATACTTCGATCAATTTTTTTCTAGGATCTTTGATTTCATAATATTGGACTTATGAGTTTAAATAAATGAATTTGTTGTATTTAACGAAGTACAAGTTGTAGAATGAATTTTTATTTATCAAACGAGTTTGCTACTCATCAATTAAAACATATTTTTGACGCCGCTAGGAGAAAATCTTTAAATTAGAATAACTTCGAAATAGATTTTACCGATATTTTCTCTTCGGAATTGCTGTAGCCATGATGCTGATATTGAAAAGATAATCGAGTATAAAGAAATATTTTTTTAATAAATAGTTTCACTGATCTTTCAGAATATTCCGACTTCGTCAGACAAAACAATTTTTTTCCTTCTTATTTGATTTAATCGTCGAAAACTTTTGCGATTTCAAATGAATGTTTTAATGAATATGTTCGTTAATAAACAATCTATCGTATCATATATAGAGAAATATGATGACGTCGTATCAATATGAAATCAGTATAGTCTCACAATTCTCTACTCCGATGTTCAAAACATAAACAGAAAATTAATGAATTATTTGAAAGAATACTTCAGACAGTCTACACTGATTGTGTTCACATTACCTAATTTTAATTAATAGACTCTATTATATTCTATTCTTTGAAATAAGAAATTTGAGAATAAAAACAATCAAAATTGATTGATACTATTCTATTATTGAATGCAATGCACAGTTTTTTATACGATTACTCATCTCATCTTTTCAAACAGAAAGTAATCAATAATGACATGAAAACAAGACAACCAATAACGATTAATTTGGAGTTTTTCCTTGTGCGTAATGGTCATGGTGACCCGACAGTTGAGTCCCGACAATTGAGCCCCCGACAGTTGAGTCCCGACAATTGAGCCCCCGACAGTTGAGTCTACCGACAGTTGAGCTCCCGACAATTGAGCTCCCGACAATTGAGCCTCTTATCAAACATAAAATAAGTATACACATATAAAGCTTATTTTATTTGAAGAGATATAAATTTTTGTCAAAAATTGAATAGAGCTCTAGCTCTTTTGAAATATGTCTCTGGGTAATAAATAGAAATTTGATGCTAATTGTTGGAGCTGTTCATTAAGTATTTCGTATTTAATACGTTTTCATGTCTTTACGACTCCAGCCTGTAATTGTTCAGCTAAGATAAGATTTGAATGTTGTTCGATTCGTAAGTCTGCTATTGATTCATCTATTGAAGGATTTTCACGAGCTGAATTCTAAAAAGAAGTTATTTTTATAGCAGCGTCAAATCGATTGAGATTTATTCGCGCTACGATAACGAAATCCATCTAACAGAAGATGGTTGTTGTTTTTGGATGATTTTACAATAGACATTTTACAACAATTATAACGCGAAATAAATATTAATTACAATTCGATTAACAAATCATATATAATTGTTGATAAAATTTTTCGTTCTTATTAAAATCTTAGTCTTACTGAAGGAGGTTATTTTCATCGAATCACTAAGAGGGCAAGATGGAGCATGTTTATACGAATTTTTTCTTATTGAATTTATCGATTGATTACTTTTTCACTATTTTATTAAATTAATCAAGAAAGGCTCAATTGCCGGGGCTCAATTGTCGGTGTACCGAGATGGGAATAGTTGTCCATAGAATCTTTGTTTCGATTTGAATCGACTACTGATGAACAGTCTGATGGAACAGTTAATAATAAAAAGATACTCAATAGTTAATTCTTTTAGAGACCCTTTATGACAAAAAAATTCTAGAATCACGTATCAATAGCTTTTTCTTGGCAATTGAAAGAATCGATATTTTAAATTCTAACGAATTCTACTAGCTGAAGATCAATTGATGATTTAGATGCTTTCAAAGTGACAGGACACAAGATTCAAAAATACTGCTTTTCTATCTTGCGATTATATTCAAGGCAGAATATAAAATGGTAAGTCAACAGATATTCCACCAGGTTGATGTGCCTGGTTATGAAAGAGAATAATTGCGAAAATGAAATCGGTAGATATACGTATATATATATATAATAAAAAGATATATTCATTAACGAAAATACGTCAAACATTAAATTACATTAATTATCATTATTTACTATAGTTGAAAATAATACTCTTCGCTTTTATGAATATTTAAAATTAGGAGTTCGTATTTTCCAGTGAATAGGAAATCTTGTAATAGAAAAATTTCTTGTACTATGAATTTTATTTCTGGTAACTTCCGAGACTGTTGGTAAGGACTTTTTAAAGGTCACTAATCATTTTAAAATATTCATAGATAATTCACGATACTTCTTGAAGTCTATAATCTCTTTGATTTCATATACTGAATCTTAGAAAATAAAACGTACGGTTTCCTTTTGAAAAATTTAAGGGATGTACCAAGACTCTCAGTTATTCATTATGATGATAGTGAAAGAGTGGAACCTTTTAAACTACGTGACAGATATTTTCCACGCAGCTGTAATTGTTTCTTTCTCGGTACTCAATACTGCGCTACTAAGTACTACATGAAATCACTATCCTTACCAGCGTGCTCTCATTAATTAAATCTCATAATATGTACCTATATATAGATATAACTTTGATTGTTATGTATCACGAAATCGTCGAGTCGTTAGAATCGTATATCATAATATATATAGGCATATAAAAGTCAGGTCACTTGCAATTTTCAAAAGTACTAAGATCATCGAATTTGAATGCGATGCATGCTATCGGTGTTGACAACGCGCAAGGCGTGATAATATAGATGTGTCTACCAATACAGCTCTCATGATACTTATTTTCAAAAAAACATTTACATTAATAATTTAAAAACTTCGTATTATCATGTGAGTACAAAACGACTTAATTACTTATTCCAGAAAAAATCATGATATTTTGATAATTATGATTTATATGTTAAGACTTCTATCATGACTTGAGATTGAAAGTAATTTTTTTTTTTTTATAAATTCAGATTAGAACTAAACATTGTAGGAGTATAGCTACACAGTAATATTAAATTTATTGTTAATTGCAGTAGGCATAACGAACGAAAAATCCTATATTTTAGTATTCATTCTATTATGTATGGAGTTACGATGAACCGAAATCAAAGTTTGTTAAATATAAGTATTGTGAAAAGCGAGGAAAAACAGAGACTTAGGAAATGAAATATAGTCAAATACTTTTTCCTGATCTAAAGATTTTTATTAACATCCAAAGCAAAGAAATCTGAAATAGATGAGCTAATTTAAAGACCACTTGAATGATATTTCCTCATCGTTAGGATGGTTCATTGACTAGTGAGGAAAAAAATGGCGTCATTGCAGTAAAGCTTGTTTTATCTTAACTAGCCAGTCCATCAGTATTCTTCAAAGCAGGCAATCTAGTAGTTGATTGCTTTCACGATAAGTCTATAACGTCAAAAAATAGAACAAACTCTCTTTTATTTTATTATTGTTTGCTTCAAAAAAAAAACATAAGGCGATTAATGTATCTCTAATATAGACTACATAAACGTTTTTCACGAGGAAATATGAAAAAATGCGTATTTGTTTTCTTGGCATGATCAATATTTCCACACTTGTAATAAAAATTTACAATCCAACATTAAATTCGGTATTAAAATATTTATTTAATTAATCATTCTTAATTAACTATTGATGATGAATATGTATATATATATATATGTGGCAGTAGAGTTTAGAATTTAGTTGAGATTGGAATTGTTGATTATTCTATAAATGTTATGAGAGAGTGATTCATAGAAATAAAATTTTATTAGTGAGTGATATGAGATAGTTTGATTGATTATGTAGATTCAAAAACACGTTGTTGTTTCCAAGATTAATTGTGTCAATTTTTCATGATTGAAAAGAGAGAAATGAGAAAGATTCTGAAAAGATGTTTATTTCGATGCGCGGGACATTGGGACAGAGGTACATTGATTTTTCTCTTTCGTTCTGCAATCGAAGAAAAGACTGAAAAAGATTTTCACTATATTTCGAAGAAAAAAAAAGATTTTCGTTACATTTATTTCGAAGTATGGGTCTCGAGCAGGTGGGACGGAAATGGAAAAAGTTTTTATATTGAATGATATGGAAGTAAAGTAATTTTTTTTTATTGATTTTTCATGAAATTAATAAAGAAGTTTCTTATATGAGTACTCCCTTTGATGTGTTATTATCTACAATCGTTCTCCGTTAAAAACAAATAAGCTAATATAAAAGAAACTTCGCAATTTATGTCTAATCATTGTCTGTTTCATAGTGACGCGTATCAATTATAAAACGCTTAAATTAATAAAGAAATGATGACAAAAAAGTTATTTATTAATAGATTCTACTAAATTTTTAAAGTGTAAAACTCAGATAAATAAGTATTTATTTAATGATGTAACATTATTGTCATGATCAACGAAGTATTTTATTTTCTTTTACTATTAAAGTATCAGTTCAGTAAGATACATTAATTACTGTATGACTCATACAAGCGAGATGAGAGCGTGTTGAGATAAATGAAAAATAAGAAATAAAATTTTCTTTTGCTTTGGTCACCAATTTAAAAAAAAAAGAAATCTAAATTATGATCAATTAGAAAATAGTTTGCTAAATCTAACTCATAGAAAAAAATTTCCATGTCGTTCATATAATTTTATTTGCATTTTGGTTTTCGAAATTCTTTTCTTTTCTTTTCTTCGCTCTCTTTTGTGTCTATTTTCTCTATCTTTAATTATTCCAATCTCAACTAAATTCTCATGGCAACTGTAACATATGTATGTCGCAGGACAGATTAAAATCAAGTTCAGATTAAAATCGATCGAAATCTGAACTGGATTTTAATCTGTCCTCCAACATATATATAGCAAATTTCTATGTATTGTACTTGTTTATAATACTGTTATTGTGTGACACAATCTTATTCTTAAGCATTATTTCTAGTTAGATTATTTTTTGCACAAGAAGATTAATTAAATCTTTAGAGCAATTATTTTTTTCTACTATTCAATATTTAAAATAACGCCAATATCATGGCTTGGCATGACAATTTTTTTATTAATAATTTGAGAACAAGAAAAATGCAGTAGACGCTAATAGATGCGCAAGAGAAGAAATCCTTCTATGAGCGCTTCTTAATGATGTTGTTTGGCCACAGGCAACATGATCTTCGCTATGAAAAATAAATTAAAAAATACAATAAGCATTCAGAATATGCTTTGCACATAAGGTCTGATTTTTATGTTGTACGGACGTGACTAGAAGAATTAATTCATTAATAATCAAAATGAGTTTCATCTACTCTGTAGAAAACTGAGAAGATTTTATCCCTTCATAGAATTGATCTAGCTAACCTGACTATTTTCTTAATAATTCATTCTGTACACATATTCGACTTCAATTAACTATCAGTATTATTCATCAGTCGCGCGTGATGTATGACTTTTTTATGATTTACTTTAGACTTCTACATTTATAAGTATTCATATTCTAATTATTTATATGGAAAATAGTTCATAAAATAACACCATTGACTTCTGTAAATATATACTCTTATATTAGTTCCATTGTTTTTATTTATAGCAGTTCAAAATCAGTGATGGGAACGCTTCAATGTCGTATAGTTAGCTTGAAGAAACGTTTTTTTTTAATGTGTAGTTATAATAAAAATAAGACTCTCGTTTTCTTTGATATTTTAGTATTGGCCATATTTATATAATACGCCAGTGAGTAGAATTCTTCCACGTTCTCCTTCTCTTAGTATACTGTTGTATTCGTGTCGACTGATGTGTTAACTCAGGAATTTTCTTTTTTTATTATGAGCACTAGTCGCCCTCTATTTAGTCGATTCATACATCAAATTTATTGTGCTATCAGTAATCTATCATTGTAATACAGGCAATGTTATCAATCTAATAATGAATTATATCTGACTCATTTGTACGATGTGAAAATTCTTCAACTGCATTTGATTTCTTAGAATAATCACAATCTGATGAATGCTGCTGACTTTTCATTTCCCTCAAATCTAAAATCAGAGTATATATTTCAATATTATAACAAGTCAAATGCAGTTAGGAAACCTTCACATACTAAAAATGAACCAGACATAATTGAGAATTGCATCAAAATAAAACTATCTGTTCTACTGTTATAGGTTAATGAGAACGGAATGCGTTCGATATCTGAATTCAAGTAAATCTAGAGTGACTAGATTTCCTAAAACGAAGAAATTGCCAGAAAGATAAATGACTACCACTTATACATAAGGATGTGATAGTAGAGTTTTAATGAGGCTTGTTGTGTTCTAATATGTGGCGGTTACTTTTAGACGGGTAGCATGAATTTCGCCGTACTGATTTTCGCCCTTGACTTTCGGCAATTGCCAAAAGTTGTGTTTTTTTAAGATTTTCGGCTGTAAACAGGAGGGATCTTTGGCAATTGCCAAAAGTTCAGTTTCCAGAATTATCGGAAATCTTAATTAAAATCTTAATCAACTAATTAATTATAGTAAAGAAACNGTTTCTTTACTATAATTAATTAGTTGATTAAGATTTTTATTAAGATTTCCGATAATTCCTGAAACTGAACTTTTGGCAATTGCCAAAGATCCCTCCTGTTTACAGCCGAAAATCTTAAAAAAACACAACTTTTGGCAATTGCCGAAAGTCAAGGGCGAAAGTCAGTACGGCGAAATTCGCGTTTCCCGATACATCGCTACTATATTGTTCTTGCGATAGAGCTAAACTAAGTCACTACATATCATAACAAAACAGTTTTTATTGTAACTTCTTTATTATATACTATTTAAGATGTAATCACATATCACCCAAACATACAGCATTTTCTTTGACTGTCAATTAATATATTGCAAAGAACGTTTCCTTAAGTGTACTATGCAGTATTCAAATATAATCTCGAGTACTTTTAAGTAGACCTAATTGTAATTATTCTACAGAACTTAGAATAAAACCTCTTTAGATTTACTCCGTGGTGCTTTTTTAACCGACGTACTGTATAATATCATCTTATAAAATTCATATGCGTCGTGTCTTTTATTCAGTAAATTTGAGAGTATAACGAACAAATATTTTTAATTATTATATTCTATTTGCGCACATTTCAATTATTTGCTCGTTTCAATGAACAACGTTATTCATCAATTATTCTTGTATAATGGAGAAAATCGCCAGTAATACCCGACTGACATCACATATTGTATGTTGCCATTGCCACTTTACATGCTAACAAAAAATAACTAATTACAATCGTAAGAAAGAATAACGCATGTGCAGAAAGACAAATTAGAGTTTTTTTCTCTGTTTAAATTTAATTAAATTTGAACATTTCCTCATTGTATGGTTCCCCGGTATCTTGATTAATATTCTTGAGTCTTATAGTTAATTGTTCATTGACGAGTAGAAATTTTTCGTTGATATCATCGCCTGTTAAATGCAAATAATCCATATTGCTAAGATCATTTTCCAGATAAAACATCGCTTGTCCTAGTTTATTTGTGTAAGATTCTTGATCATGATACTCAGGTACAGTGATTCGAACCGACACATTTGATATCGGATTCCGACGATAGTCGACTACTGTAAGTAAGAATTTTCTTTTATTATGCTTCAATGTAATTCGGCATACAATAATGATGAGTAAAAGTAAAATTGTAAATAGTATTAAAGTAATTATTACTCGTCGAGAGATTGAAATCATATTAATAGGAACAAAACGATTTGATTACTTTTCTAACTTCGCCATGTTAAGCCATCATCTATTTGTTGACCTGGTAATCATTGATAAAAATATATAGAGACAGATAAACCTTCAATAGCCGTTTATGCGCATGATCAACCCCTTCATAAACCCTTTTTCCTCGGGAAAATCTGTAAGGGTATATCTCCCGTTGCAAATTCATATACCCTTGTACTAGTTTCTGTGTTGATAAACTCTTTTTCCGTAGTTGAGTCGAATCAACCCTGAAACGCAGGGTTTATCGTTGCAATAATAAACGCTCAATTTCATGGTTGATTCAACTACGGAAAAAGAGTTTATCAACACAGAAACTAGTACAAGAGTATATGAATTTGCAACGGGAGATATACCCTTACGGGTTTTTCCGAGGAAAAAGGGTTTATGAAGGGGTTGATCATGCGTATGAACGGATATTGAGGGTTTATCCATCTCCATATATTTTTATCAGTGATATATTTAACGGTAAATTGCAACTTCACCGAATAAAATCTTGACCGAAAAATATGGAATCGAATTTGATCCATTCTAGATATAGAATTTTATCCTAACTAACTACTTTAATAGTGACTTGATTACCCAGGTCGAATAGTACGGTCCGTATACGGACATTGACGGTTACTTTACGACTATTTTACGGGCGAAAGTTTGCCGTAATATCTGGCGCAGTAATACGGACCGTATTATCATGAGAGTACGGAGCACAGACAGCCGTAAACAATGAGAATTCAGTCCCGTTTACGATGCCGTATTGCTGTGCCAGGTATTACGGGCAAATACGGCCTATTTACTGCCGTAAATATACCGTTTTGACATCGTTTACCGTCGATAAACAGACTGCAAACGAGTCCATTTTGATCAACCTCCCAGGTCGAAATCATCTTATAGGATCCGACAGGAATGCATCGGAAATCGTCGGAATCCTCGTCACTGGATTCCTATCTGAAGTTGTCGGATGTCGGATTAGCCCGGATCAGATAGGATCCACGATATTCTGACGTTTTCCGACATCCGACAACTTCCGATAGGAATCCAGTGACGAGGATTCCGACGATTTCCGACGCATTCTTATCGGATCCAACGAAATCCGATGGGTTTCTCGATAGAATCCGATGATATCCGGCAGTCGGATCCTTCGTCCTGGGGCTGGGTAATTAACCACATCTGACTTGGTAACCAAGTCAATTACATCTATTGCTTTCTTCAAACAGATGCCAACAGGTGTGGGCGTGAGTGTGGGTTATCAAGTCAGATGGGGTTAATTAATCAAGTCACTACTAAAGTAGTTAGTTAGGATAAAATTCTATATCTAGAATGGATCAAATTTGATTCCATATTTTTCGGTCAAGATTTTTATTCGGCCAAGTTGGAGTCGGTGAAAATAATCGTCGTCGAAGCTGTACTAATTCTATTTAACGATAGACTTTGATAGAAATGTAAAATGAAACCTGTTGTAATCATGTTGGAGAAAGCTTCAATTTCACTAAAAACAGAACGAACGAGTAAAATCGATGCGTGTGCACAACCTTGAGAGCAAGCGTTTGATCAGTCGCAATTCAATTGTAGGAAAAAAGGTTTTTTTTTAAAACAGCACACCACTTCCTTTTGTTTGCGGAGAAACACATCGAACAGTTATACTCGACAAATTTATGGCACTCGTGCATATCGTCACACGATCACTTCGTCGCAAGACAATTCGTTGTAATAAAAATCCCTTGCGATAAGTTAGTCATATATAAAGGAGAGAGTACATTAATTGAATTAAGTAATTTTGCTCAGTATGTTATTCAATTAATCACGTAAATGTACACTATGGAATAATAACTAGATCGATATCATGGATAATAGATTCGTTTTGAAGAAAAATGATCTAGTTCTGTAAAATTCCTCTGTGGCATTGCAAATAGTCTGCTATCGAATGAAAGTCAACTCAAGTCTTTTAAGGAGACGATTTCTGATGAAATCTGTAGCTAAGAAAAGCCAAGAAGAAACGACAGAAAAATGTGCTCTATCTTGAGCTGTATAATTCGTTCAGTAATTTCTAGGATAATTTTCTGTGATTTGCAAAATTACTCGACTATTGGATGAAGTGGTTTTGGAAACTTTTGAAATGGATTTTTAGGTTTTCGATACTACAAACATTAAAACTAAAGAATCCGAATAAATTTCGAAAGTCAATAGTCTTCTATTGATATCATTTTTGAGAGGTAACACATTTGAATTTAAAAAAAATTATTAAGGCGAGAAATAATTTTTTAAATTTAAATTTAAAAAATAAAATCTTTCACATGTAAAACTATATTCTAATTATATTTTAATTCAAAAAAATATAATTTATTATAAAGTTAACTTCGTAGAATTTTAATTAGAATTTAACTTTAAGTTTCGGGTAATTTTAATTCAAAAAAAGTGAATTGTAAATTAACATTTCTGTCATTTTTTGAAAAAAAGAAGTGGTGTAATAAAAGAGAGTGTTATTATTGTAATGGAATACATTTATGAAGGTGATTAATTGAATACCATATTGAACAAAATCATTTAATTCAATTAATGTACTCCCTCCTTTATATACGACTAACTTAGCGCAAGGAATTTTTATTGCGACGAAGTGTCGTGCGACGATGTGTGCGGCCACCAAATTTATGTGCATAGTAGTTTCAATGCGCCGAGAAAATCAATATTAATCTACCAGAAGTTGTATACTTTATCGGCAACCCATTTTCATAAATCTAATTACTCAAACGCAGATGATACCCATGTAAAAATATTTCGCGAAAAATCAACATATTCTTGATTATAATCGATTCGCACCACTATGGGTGTTACTTTATCTTTATTGATCTTTATAATTATGAAATAAAGATAAAAATAATCTTTATTTGTAAAAATAAAGTTAAAATAAAGAATAAAGAAAGATTTTCTTCAGTCATTGGTAAATAGATAAATAATTTGTATAACAACAGAAAACATTGATTGCAGTTCTTGCTTATCATCACTGACATTGCAGTATGAAATAATACTAGCAAATGTTGGTGAGGCATAAATCATTTATGGAAAAAATCTAGTGTTCAAAATTTTTTTAGCTTTGAACTTATTAATTTTCTTCGAGCTACCCAGTCAGACAAAAAGCAAAAAATAACGCATAAAAACGCGCCGAAATTTGAACGAAAAAAAATGATAGAAACCACACATTTTTTGGATTTTGTTTTCGTTAAAGCTTATCAATACGTTTTATTGCGTTCAAAACTTTAACGCATTAAAACGCATAAATTAACTTTAGAGAAAAAAAACTCAAAAAAAAAGGATTTTTTTATGATTTTTATTTTTCGCACAAGTTCATCGATGCGCTTTAACTCTTCAAGAGTTTATTAACGTGTTTTTTCTAGTTTCTCTGCCTGAGATAGCTAAATCTTTTGGAACTTACTGCATTGTCCTAGACTCGACCCGATGATGCACTTGTTGATAGTCTAAGATGTTATCAATTCAACGAGTCTTACGGTTGAAAGATATTGTCAAACATGCTACTTAAACCGAATGAATTCATATAAGAAAGTGGTAGTTTGTTTCGATAGAAGATTAAGAGTGAAACAATTATTATTAGCTTTTTAGTTTTCCGGAAAAAAGATACGAATAAATTGTATTTAAAAAGATTATTTGTTTGTAAACGCAAATTATTTTTTAAAATATTTTAAAGATGTTTTTCATGGAGTTTTCAAGCACATTTTTAAAAGTTATATATATGTATTTCTTTTAAATATATTTATAAAAATTTTTTAAAATATTCAAATAAATTAGGAAAAAATTGACTTCAGAAATAAATTTCTTTAAAAATAATTTGAAACACATTTTAAAATTTTTTGTTAAATGTTTTCAAAAACTTTGAATATATTTTAAATTCTTTTAGAAACGTATAAAGTATACATATATCTAATATTTTTTTTAAATGATTGAAGAATTTTTAAAATTTTTATGTACCAGTCAGGCAAAAGTCTTAAAAAAGCGTTAAAACGCCGTTTTAACGATAGCCATCGTAAATATACCGTTTTAACGAAAATTTAATGCGTTTTAACACATTAAAATATGTAAGCGATATAACGCTTGCATGGTGTAACGCGTTAAAACGAAATTTTAAGGTGTTTTAACGCGTTTTTAAGACTTTTCTCTGACTGGGTATCCGGAGAAGGTCATTGAACTTTCAAGGAAAAATATTTTTCTTTATTCTTTACTTTATCGTTATTAAATAAAGATAAAGCTACTTTTTCTTTATCTTTATTTTATAAAGATAAAGATTATCGTTATCTTTACTTTATAAATATAAATATTTTATTTATCTTTGTTTTTTAAAGAATAAAGATTTCATAAATTCTTCATTCTGTATTTTATAAATATAAAGATTTCATTTATCTTTATTTTTTAAATATAAAGGTTTTATTTGTCTTTAAAAGTAAAGTAAATATAAGGTAACACCCCTACCCACCTCAAATAATTGTTGAAAATCGAGCAACTATGATTTTTTCTGATTAAATTGAAGATTTTAATCGATTTTTTTTAAAGTTAATTAGGAATCAAAGATTTTTCACCAGTTATAATCGTTTTTTCATTTTAATCGCATAAAATCGGTTAAAGTGACTAATCGATTGTCTGTGGTTTTTATTAATCAATTAGAATCGATTTTGAGTAATAATCGGTTTTCATCATTATTTTTGTTATTTTCTTCTCGCTTAAGATCCGCAAAAGTTGATACGTTTCTCGAATAGAATATAATCATTGAGATTTAGTTAGTTTAAAATAAACTCCTACTACTAATAATATATTAGAATCAATTTTGCGTTTGAATACATTATAGCGAACTGAGTTTTATGCAGGTTAAAATAGCTAAATTGAAAACACAACTAGGAGTTATTCAATTTTTTCAACAGAATAGTTTACGAAAATTAAGCAAGACTGGTCCCAGGCTGAAAAAACATGTTTTGAGGACTTCCACGATCAGAAGTCACTTCTTTATTGATTTTTCATAATTACTAAGAAAACGTTTGAATAAAAATCATTTGTAATGATTTTTTATGATTATGTTGCGTTATAAAAGTTAATGTTAAAGCCATCATAGTAATTTAAAGATTGATCATTTCAACAGTGTAAAATAAATCACTGTTTAAATCTTAAAGATATGATATCTGGAAAATTTAGAAAGATAGATTATTACTTCAATACTTGGTAATGAACGGCATGCACCAGCAATTCTACATCAGTAACTATCACCTTTGTTATTCAAAAAATGATGTAACAACTTATTTAGACTCGATACGTGTAAGAACAACCCAGGTCAAACAGTACGGCCCGTATACGGCCGTTTACAGTTAATTTACGACTATTTTTCGGGTGAAAGTTTGCCGTAATATCTGGCGCAGTAATACGGACCGTATGATCATGAGAGTACGGAGCACAAACAGCCGTAAACAATGAGAATTCAGTCCCGTTTACGACGCCGTATTGCTGTGCCAGGTATTACGGGCAAATATGGCCTATTTACTGCCGTAAATATACCGTTTTGACGTCGATAAACAGATCGTAAACGAGTCCATTTTGATCAACTTGGGAAGGCAAAACCTTAGATACTGTGCTCGATTTCTTTATGCACAAGAAAAACGCGATTTCAACATATATGACCTAGTTTGAATTTAGAACAACGATTCAATTATCTCGAAAGTCGCATCGAAAATCTGATATAATACACGATAGTCAGAAATATCAAACCCATTTCAAAGAAAAACCTGTAACATTCTTTACAGTACTTCCCATCAAAATAACTGATTGCACAAAACCTTCATATTCCTGGGTTATAATGCAAGTTTCCTTTTAATATAAAGTTGAATTGTTTTTTCGCTATTTCTTCCTTTCGCTTCAAAACGAATATTAAGGATAAATTTTGTTGTTAAACCAAATCATTTTTTTTGTTTTGCTCCATTGCTTCAAATGGAATATGTTCAGACTTGTTGTTAGTTTTGATAGCGATTGTTTTCGTTGATTTCGTCCGTTTTCTTAGAGAGGAGTATCACCGGTTCGTTTAGCAGAAAATAAGGAAGTAGAAGTATATTTTGTTGCCAAAGTAAAACTTCTGAATAATATCATTTAGTAAATACTAATGAATTCTTGAGAAAGTACTTTCAGGACAGCAAAAATAAGTCTAATCTTGCTAATTGTAAATCAGTGCTACTGAAAGTAATTGTTGATATATTATTATGTGCCTGGTGTCGATTTCAAACCATTACAGTTAATTTGAATCAGCTGTTAGCTGATTTGTGATTGATTAAAAACAGATAAAAATCAACTGAAGTTTGTTGTAATCCCCTAGTCAACTCTCCCTCGAAGAATCCCTAGAGAGTCCTCTGACAAATCCCCGAGGACTCACGACAGGGAGTTCCTAGGGATTTCGTTCTTTTGCGGGGACTCCCCCTTGGAGTCGTCGGGGGAGAGTGGATTATGGTCGGTGGTATTAGGAAAAAATTGGTGGTGCATCGGTTATAACCGATTTTAGCTAATTAAAATCGATTATAATAATATACCTTTTAATCGATTACTACTTGTATAGGAATTGATCACAATCAGCCTTAATCGATAATAATCGATTAGTATAGCGAAATAATTGTTTTCTCCGATTATAATCGATTTAGCTAATTGTAATCGATTTTTAATCAAAATGGGAATCGATTCTAATCTGATTTTATCCCTATTTTTTTGCATGGGCATAATAGAGTTGCACAGTAATTGTAATTATACATCCGAATAATTGATATCTCGAATAGAATTTCACCAAGAAAATATAATTAAGAACAATAACTTTTCAGAATATATACCATTCTATACACTTAGTATCAACTTAATTTGTGTTTGTCATGTTAGACTTGTCATCAGTTTTTGTCTTGTTTAATAATAAGAGAAACAACCAAGAAATTAGTATTGAAGTATACCATCCATACAGTAACAATGTCCTGCCTTGTATATATATATATATATATATATATTTAACCGTAAATAATTATATGTCAAAAGAACTTCGAAAAAT
The DNA here is from genome assembly GCA_900239745.1 of Rotaria magnacalcarata. Taxonomy (NCBI): domain Eukaryota; kingdom Metazoa; phylum Rotifera; class Eurotatoria; order Philodinida; family Philodinidae; genus Rotaria; species Rotaria magnacalcarata. Next base: position 46,925 of record OENM01000726.1, read on the forward strand.
TGTTTTTCAATTAGCTTCTTGATGTCGTAAAACATTTCTTAGTTGTTTTAAAAGCGATGTAAACATCCCCTTTATTCCAATCAGTTGTAACAAACGCGTCTCTGTTTTCCAGAAACGCCAATTTCTTTTTCTCATTCATTTTCGTCAAGACGTGAAAAGACTATAGTGCACACATGTATGCGTGTATACGTGTGAATGCATATGCTTTCATCGGAACACAGCGAGAGTAAATAAATGCACGCTGAAGCATTCGGAGGAAAGAGTGATCTCTATTATTAAGCTACTTGCTTTCTTATTCAGAAGAGATTTCTAAAGAGCATTCTGTCGTTAAATATTTTCTTGATTAATAATAAACAGTGGCAACCAGGACAAATATTGTCAGATTCATTTTCTTCAATTTGTAAGATTCCTCTTTAAAAATTATGGTACGAATATAAGTATCGCTCATTTCGTTTTTCTTATTGAACTTTCAAGATACTATTGTTTCACGTGAATAAATAGATTTGTACGGAAAAGTTGTTTACTTTCATTGTCTTATGAAATATTCAAACGTAAGTCGACCTAATGAAGATCATCGATAGTTATCTATATCATCAGATTTTGTAAAACAAAAAAAAACTATACTATTTTAATTTTCTTCGCTCTGTTACCAAAAGAGATTGATCAAACTTACATTGGATATTAACTTTCTTATTTATACAAAACTATTCAAATACATCCTAGATGATAAGAACGAAGGATAAAAGGGCTTCAGTTTTTTTCTCTCCAATGTTCTATAATTATTCTCTCTACTATTATTTCTTTTCCATATATATTCTACTTTCTTCTTTCTTTTGCTTTATGCCACTTCATAGTTTATAGTATTATTTATCATATAGGTATCTTTCTAAAGTATCAATGGAATCCATTATTACTGCCAGCGATTCGATTTGTGTTGTTTTATTTGTACTTGGCTTTATTGGTAATCTTCTTGGTCTGATCGTTTTTTCATCACGTCGTTTTCGTTGTTGTTCGACATATGCTACTCTAGCATTGGCATCGTTTGGAACTAATTTAATAGGTATTATACGTTATGCATTATTAATCCATTCAACAACAAGACGATGGCTATCTGATAATATTGTTAATTTACATTGGATTACATGTAAAATATTTCGTTTATCATCATCGATTCGTGTAATTTCGGCATGGATTACAGTTTTTTGGGTTATTGAAAGATTTGCCTATGTAACATCACGTTTAAATTTATTTTATAATCGAGGTGAAAAATGTCATTTTTTTGGAAAATATAAATTTTTATGTATGATTACAATCGCATTGACCATGGTTGCTATTGTTACAGGTCCAAATGTCTTTTTTTATGAACTAAATTTATCTAAGTAAAACCGATTTTTTTAAGATATTTATTTTCTCTTATTGTCTACTAAAAAACTCATTTACTATTGTAGTTCGAATGAAACAAATTCATTAGCACAATGTACATATGATAATCAAAGTGTATCATCCATGTGGCGACATTATTTTGAAGATTTAACATTTGGACCTAATTATCATACGTTACGATGTTTATTTTCCGAAATAATACCCTCACTATTAGTTGCATTATTTAATGTAGGTATAATAGGATGCATTTTACGAACAACAGCACATGTTCGACGACGACAACAATATAATCCTAGTAATACCGTATCAATGCCTATAATAATTGGTTCATCAACAAAGACACCAACGTCATCACCCGTATATTTATTTGATAGAAGTCAACAGTCACAGCGGCAAAGCTCTTTGAGACAAGTATGCTTGAAAAGTTCATCAAATTCAAACATAAACGTGCCATCTTGGAAGATGTCCTGGATGAATGTTGTTTTATTACTACATTCATTACTATTTTTTCTTTCATCGTGTGTAGCGTCGTTTGTATATTTTTCAACTTCAGATTTGAAGTTATCCCATTTGGTCAGTGTTACTATATTAGCAAATTGGTCATTAAATTTTTATATTTATTGTGTTAGTGGAAGACAATTTCGTCTAGAATTAAAACGTATTGCTAAACTTTACATACGACATATTCGTAAAGCTTTTGTACGAAATCGTTACTCTACTGATCATCGTCCATTGCCTGCACAACATGGACAACATAATATTTATCAAACTGCGCATCAACCAAAACAACGCAATTATCCTGGTATAAAACCTATCAGATCTTATCCTGTACATCAGGTCATCAGACAGAAAGATTGATTATCTAGTATATTACATATATACACAAAAAAACAAATAAATCAGTATATTATTTAATGAAAATAGCTTTGAAAATTCTATCATTTTGTTCACTTTCTTCTATGCCAATTATACTACTTAGCTATTTAGAATTAATACCAAGAAGGATAATACCTTAACGAGATATGCAATGTGTGTTCGAAGCCAATAGGATATTTTCTATTCCGTATTGTTGTATAAAAACCAGTGCACTAAATGTGGTCAATGTAACATGTGTCGTGTGGTTGTCAAAAGTGGCAAAACGCTGATAGACAGTTTAAAGGACAGACATTTCTCTGAACAAGAATAGTACCATTAGTAAATCGAGGCACAAAAAACTAAGTCTACTATCTAATGCAAAAAATTGTTAAATGACTAAATATATTGTATATTCATATAAAAATAGAATAGATATAAATGAACAACTCTGTAGCTCAATCTACTTCGATAGCATCTCGAATCGTAACTCTTTTTCTATAATATTTATATTTGAAAAATCGAACGAGAACAGAAATTTTTGTATTACCAATTCTTGTTAATTGTTTTATGATGAATAGTTGTAAATCAAAAGGAAAACGACCAATTCTATAATATATAATTAAATTAGGTCATGCTGATTAAGATCACGAAAACAAAAACAAAGAAGAAAAACAAACTATTGCCGACTGTATTGATTAGAAATCAGCAGTTTTCTTTCTTGCCAATCACGACCAATACAAAAAGACATACAATACATGTAAAATTATGGTTAACATCCATCTAATATGCATTTATTTTGTCATCATTCCCTATATTTATATGTGCGCGATGCACTCTTTCTTTTTACTATACATGACAGGTCATTTTTGTTTTATGGATGTGATTTTGTTTTCATTTATTCGAGGCTGCATAATTTAAATAAATGCGAACACATCGAATTTGCATCCGATCGTTGTGTGTACTTCAAAAACTGCGTCGATTTATATATATGTTGTGGATAATTCTGGGAAAAAATTAAAAAAAAAATCCCTGTACCCCCCNCCCCCCCCCCCCCGCCTCGCATCAGGGATGGTCTAGTCAATAATGACAATTTTTTCGATAACTCAGCCATTTCTTGACGGATCCCTCTCATCTTCGAACTCGACTGAGATACTGATGAGATCATTCTGTGTACAAAATTTCATGACAATTGGATGAAGCTTTCAAAAGTTATCGTGCTAACGGACGGACACACTGACCGAATCTGGAGTGTACTCACTTTTTTTGAGTACACAAAAAGCTCTGATTGAGTTAACTCAGCGATTTCTTATCGATGTTTTTCCTTGGGAATTCAATATTATTATGATACATTTTACGTCAGCCTTCTAAAGAAATAAGAAAAACGCATTACACAAACGTTTCTACAAATAATAACGCGTAACTCAAGTGAAAGAAAAGTCCGAAGTGATCTTACCATGTGACTTGTACTGGAATGAACTATAGAACTTTGAGTATTTTCATAGATTGAATGATGTGAATATTCTTAGCGAAATATAGAAGATTTATTGACTTCAAATCTATCGATTAGAACAGTTATAAATCAATAATAATGAAAAAAAAAGAAAAATATCTTCAAGTCAAACTAGAGATTACTTATCTAATTATAATAAAAACAGTACACAGGTTATGTTGTCTTTCTGATAAATGACAACCGTTCTAGAAGATTTAGATCAATTATAAATAGAAATATTACGAAACATGATATTGACATATGACTAAGTTAGTCAATAAACGATTAACAAGCTCTAGTAAATACTCTTTTTAACTATGATTAACTTTGTTTTGCATTCTCTAACAATAGAACATAATTTATTCGAGGAATAAATTAATCAAAACTCTTTTTTTCTCTTTTGGTCTATATAAAATTCAATAGATTCATAAAGCGTCCAATGAATGAATGAATGTTATTAATTTATGATATAATAAACAGGTTAAAAACTTCAAAACATGTCTAAAATAGTTCTAGAAATCTTTTCAATCTTTTGTCCATTGAGAACATTTTATTCAACGGTATTAAGCTTTTTTATATACCAGATTAGTATGACAAATGAGAATAGTTAAATAAACAGGATGTCAAGATATTTTTCTTTCTACTAAAACATCTTCAAGAATTCATTAATATTTGTTTCACATACACATCCAGGTGAAAAAATTAATCAATGTCATGAAAAATTGAAGCTCTGGCTTCAGATAAATGTTTTTCTATGTATATACAGTAAACATTTTGAAGACTGAAGTAGTGTTTTCCGATACCGCCTGATATGTTTATCTGCTGAAAAATTCATTGCATGACACTATTGTTTAATTATTGAAGACGTATTACTATCAATTTTGACGCTATCATCTACCATAAATCCATTTTCAGTCAGTAACAGTTTTTCTCTTAACATCATGCCAAGATTATTCTTATTAGACTTGCAATGATGTCAATTATCTTAAAAGCGTTGAGATTGAAGAAGAAACGCGATTCTCACAACACTAGACCATGGTTCTACAAAAACCCGTTTTTTGGAAATTTTTTTCACGATAATCGAAATAAAATAGTTGTTAGCTTCATAAATAATACAGATTATAGTCTATTAGTAAAAAGAAACTTTTTGACAAAAAAAATAAAAGAATTCGTCGAGATGATGCTTTCTTTTTACACTCGGAAATTGCATATTTTCTGAACGAAATAACTGCCACTCGTAAAGATGCTTGACATTTCTTTTCTTCTCTATTTTGCAATCTTTGGAGAAGAAATCTGCTATTTATTGAGTCTGATTCTTATCACACATTCCATCAGAACAAAAGTGATGAAGCTCTACAGTTCATTTATTAATTTGGACTAATCTTTCAAGATGAATATTGCATAATTTGAAGACATTTTTTCATATGAAAATTTGTGAACGGTGCATTTATTTTTGGTTACAATGTTCAAAACATAAACGTGTGGTACGTTCTACTGTCACTTGGAAGGGTTGTATAGTATCTATTCATCTGTACAGTTTAATTACAGGAAGCAATCTTACCTATTCAATTATTTAAATATTATAGTCAGATTATTGCACTGTATAATTCCGAACAATAAATAAAACAAGAATCGAACTGAAAACAATGTTAAGTAAATTCAAAACATGTATATTCATTAGAGTTCTATTTTCCGATGAAATAAAACGTAATCCGAAGTTTCAATAATCCATGTATATATATATATATATATATATATATCGTGAACTGTGCTGCAAATTCTGGCTATTTTGATTGAAACCCATTGAAAATAAGTAGAAGAAAAAAGTCCAATTTTGCTTTTCATAAAGATTATCACTATGGTTGAAGTATCTTGCTAAGAAATGAAATTTGATACAATAGTGTATGATCGCGTAGAGCTTTCAAAGAATGCATTCGTTTATTCATATTTTTTTAAGTGGAACAATTCTTTGAGAGCACATAATTGAGAAAAAACCTAGAGGGTATTTTCTGATTGTACTTGAAAATCTATAGTGTTATCTCGAAGGAAAGGGCCAAGAACAATCATGTGACATATTTCTAAATACCATTTGACATATAAAAGAAAGAGCTTTCGACGATTTACTCGTGAATTAAATGAAAAGAGCTGAAGCAAAGAAACAAATATTTCATTAAAAATGTTCTGTAGTTGAACACTAGAAAAGACGGATAGCAGGAAATTTCGACTTATCCTAATGTTGTTAGAATAAAATCTAACTAATTATTCAATGTCAACCGAAACAAATATTTGGAAAAAAAGGAAAAGAAAATTGCATTTTATGATTTCAATTGAACATGAAAATTTGATATCATTCGTTCATATTTTTACCAGCATAGAAACCAGTTTTCTTTTCAAGGACATAAATTGAATAGTTTAAGCAGAGCTAAATGCGTTTCTATGAAAGATTATCATTACAGTATGATTCTTCTTCTTTTTTCAACTATTATACAATTACCATCTGGATAATACACAAAGTAAAAGAATAACCTTTCTAAGATAATAGATAAACAAATAATAGTTGTACGTGTAGGACATTCATATGTATGTGCACAATGAGATATCTTCGTTCTTGCCGTTTTCTTGTCATATTAAGTTTCACTATTGGCATCAGTACATTTATTTATCGTTTACATTCAATAAATAGAAATCTAATTGTACATTCAAAAAATATTCTATCAAATAAAATCAATAAACGTTTACATTTACTTCGTCAACAATTAAGTCATGTTAATTTTTCCATGTTACTCTATAGACCATCTTCAAATCAGTCTCAGTCAATAACATATCGATGTCGAGAATGGTGTGGCGGATGTAGATATAAGCAATAAATCGTATTTTTATTGAGATAAATAATAATATTTAGTTTTCTTTTCAAGGGGGTGATCGACTTCGTGGCATAACATCGACATTTATCTTAGCTGTAATTACTCAACGAAGATTTTACATTGATATGCCTTATCCATGTGAATTAACAAAATTTTTAATACCAAATCTTTATGATTGGCAACTAATTGAATATGAGTAATTATTTTTCTATTTGCACTTAATTGAACATATTTTAACGGAAAATAATTTTTCTTAAATTAGTAAATCGAATCGTAAAACATTATATATAAAAGCTACAGTAGATAAACAATTAAAACAAAAAATGTATGAAAAAATTTCTTCGACAAATTTTCTTATCGAATGGTCACAATTTGATGATATTTCAATGGAAACAGCTAGCGATTATGTAACACCTGTATTAGCTAATAAGTATCTACAAAATATAGTTCGTTTATTAAACATATCATCTATTGAGTCTACACAAACTCGTTTATTTCCACTTCTCTATGAAATTCTTTTTCGACCAACAGATCATGTAATGACTATGGTTGATCAATTATTAATCAAATTAAATAATAATAAATCAGTCAAGAAACAGTTAATTTGTTTACATATACGTATTGGTAAAAATCCTACAATGATTTATGATGAAATTCGCACTTATCGTGATACAATGGTTGAAGATATGATTCAATTTGTTGATAAAAATCTAACAATCAATAACAATTCAATGATATTTATAACAAGTGATTCGATGAAAGTAAATCAAGATATTCTTGATAGATATAATACAACAAATCAATCAATATCTATTCCTGGTCCAATAATTCATATTGATCGTCTATCATCATTGTATTCATCTGATGAGCGATGTACAGGCTTTCTTAAAGTTATTTCAGATTTTTACGTTCTTGGCGAATGTGATACATTAATTATGGCTCGAAGCGGTTTTAGTGAATGGGCAAGCCGGCGACGTTATTTAATAGATCAATTCAATCAACTCTATTTATATTGTCGAGGTATTTATCAAGTTACTGGAGACCAATGGAGACGACCCTATAACATATGTTAAGAAATGTAAAACTTTGTTTCTTTTTTCAACTTTCTATTTAATATCCTGGGATAAAATACGAAAAAAAAACGAGAAAGAGCCCGAGATCTAAATACATATGTAACAGGGAAAAAACAGATTCTGAGATTGCATTTTATGCAACAATAACATAAGTTGCTGATGTAGCTACACCACAATTGTTATTCTTTCGCGACATTAATACATAACCATCGTTGCCCCAATATGTTGACCAAGAATTTTTAACAAGCCAATAATCTTCACCATTTAATGTACCATAGCCAACAGCTAGCACTGCGTGATCTAAATCTTCTGGGGTATTACCTAATAAAAAGAAAAAAAGATTTTAATATTTGTAAATCAAAATCAACTGAAGCATACCACACTTAGGTTCATAATAAACTAAAAAATCAAAGAAAAATTCAATATAGTAAAATAATTTGAAATAGAATTTTTCATTCTTACCTCCACTAGCATAAAATACAAAACTTTTATGAGCAGCATCAATAGCTATGAAATACGATGAAGTATTTTTTAAATAAAAATTCAATTATAAAAATCTTACCAACGGAAACTGGACCTTTTTTTACTAACGCAAGTTTTAAAGCTTCAGCATCACTTTGAGTTACATTAACGTATCCAAGAATTTTAGCACCTTTTGTAGCCATGTCATGATGACAAAAACTATCTTCTTGTAAATAGGGACCATATTCATCTTCGAGAGCGATTCCATTATGTTTCATAATGTATTGATATGCACGATAATCTAGACCCCCATCACAACCATTATTACCAAAACCCCATGAGCAATCGACTAAATCTATTTAAAGAAATTATGATAGAATAATTTTTCAAAACAAAATCGTTTCTATATATCCAAACCTTGTTCAGATAAACGAATCGATGATCCATGCTAACAAAGTATTTAAAAAAAGAACATATTTGAAATTAAATCAATAGCTCTCATTTTACCTTAACAAAATAAGCGCCTTCAATAGCACCAGTTGTTCCAAATGTCCAACATGAACCACAAATACCTTGATCTTTAACTGGTGTAACAGCACCCATAATACGCCAATCGATTGACTCTGGAATAGCTTGATTATCTTTGGTTAATTCTTCTACGGGAAAAGGTAGACCACCATTATAACCTTTTGCATAACGACGACCTCGAAGTACGCGTAATTCATCATCCTTTTAAATATACAAAAGCTATTCAAAAACAATTTCAATTATTAAACTTACACTTCGATCAGCAAACTTATTTAATTTCATTGTATATGTGAGTCCTGCACGATTACGTGTATTTACATAACGATTGTTATGTCGGAAATTTTTCAATCGACGACGATGTTCATGTTCATCTTTATATTTACGTTCATGTTGTTCCTTAAAATTCTCAAATGATGATTCGAAATCATCTTCACCATGACGATTTATGTATTCACTCATGGGATTAAATAAAACACGTGGAGATGTATGTTCATTTTCAGAATCTGGAAAACCCACACATTGCATATCTATCAAAGAAATCATTGAAAACTAGTCATCAGCAAGAAAATATAAGAACAGTGCAAATTACCATCAGTAATATGAAATAAACTTGAATCAATTGGATTTTCATCATAATTATAATAATCAATTGTATATTTATCAAAATGAGATCCAATCAATGTATCATAACCAAACATTTCATAGTGAACTGGATATTGTGTTTCAGCGTTAACATAATAAGTGTAGGTCGATTTTTTATCGCCTTCTTGATCAATGGTTTGATACATTTGACATTTTATTCCACGCCATTCAGTTAATCCTAGATCCTAAAATAACAACAACGCTGAATAATATTAAAAGCACAATAAATTAACCAAATACTTTAAATGAATTTATATCGGGTAAACTATGTTGTATATCCATTAATGCATCCTCTGAACCATCGACTTCAAAACAAGTAAGTTTATTTAAAACTGCTTCATCTATAAAAAAAAATTATTTGCAGAGAAACTTCATGTAAAAAAAAGTTTGGCTTACTTGATACTGGTACAATTTTATAATTGGCACCGAAATCTTGAGTACCTTTGCCTTTTCGTTGAACAGTCTTTGCGGCACCTATAATTTTGCTTATAAAGAAAAACAAGAAAAAAAACAGAAAAGACTAACCGCCATAATAATCAATACGTGAAAAACCTAATTCACTATCAATCCATGATTCGAATGGTTCACTTATTTCTGCATAAGGTAATTGAATAACACCACTAACATGATATTTTAATGGAAGACTATTTTGTAAACGATATCCATTAACAAATATAACTATCGATAATACTAGATCAATAAAAACAAGCATTTTTAGAATTTTGAAAATATTAAAATACAATACTTACATATAGCAAGTAAAATCGGTAATTTAACCATATTCTTTTTTTTATCTAGAGAAAGATAAACCTATAGAACCATCGTTTTTCATCAATAGATCATATTCAAGTATTATCTCATTCAGATGACGTCTTCGTAGTGAAATGACACGAAAATTCGGATATACATAGTACCCATGAGTTCCTGCCGCTAACAAAACTATGATGTCGAGTTTATCGCAATATATTTCACAGAAAATAAGAATTAATTACGCTGAGAAACTAGCTGGTAAAATTATATTATATATTCCTGATAGCAAATATCAGCATTTAAATTCATTTATTTGATGATATTCGTGTATATGAGATATTCACATTGACGAATGATACCATGAATTAAAATGCATCTACAATTGAGAAAAATTACATTCTCCCATTATGACTCATTTTAAATCCAAGTTGATGGTAATAAGAATTTATTACTTTCTTAGTTTTTGTTTTTGAAATAGACACTGCACGACAAAAAAATTTTAGTAACAATAAACAAAAAAAAATTATTTAGCGTTTTGACGATTTATGATAATGACGACCACGATCAGGTGATGGTTGCTTCTCATGATGCCTTTTTTCTTCTTCGCGTCGATCCTTTGGTCGGCGGTCGTCTTCTTTTGTTCGATCTCTACGATCAACAATTGGAGAGCGATCTTTTTGTCGACGATCGTCTTTCTTTACATCATTTCGACGATTAAGTTCTGGAGATAGATCTCGTGGCCGACGTTCATCTTTTCTTGATATATTTCGACGATCGGCTTCAGGAGATGGATCTTTTTGACGACGTTCGACCCGATTACGTTGATCTTCCTTTCGAGATGGTGGTGGTGGCGGCGGCGGCGGCGGAGAAGCTGAAGATGACGAAGAACCCGACGACGATGATCCTGATGACGATGCCGAGGAAGTGGACGAAGCTGATGGTGAACCTATGTATCATTGATAAAAAAGTAGACTCAATAAATTTTGATTCATTATAAAATGTATGAACAAGAGATCTTGATAAATCATTTTTTAGTAACATAGAGAATTATTCTGTTTAATAGAAATGAGCTATCGGGTTTGCTTCAGTTTTTAAAATACTCACGCACATTACTTCACTTCGTAAGTACTAAATAAGAATCATATTCGAATTTTTGATTTATATTTACGAAAACATTTAATAGGGTTTTTCTTTAAGTATTGCACTTGTATGAAATTAATTCTCATTCATTGAACAAAAAAGTCTGACATTAAGTATTCTCATCTACAAGCATGTCGTTGACTATAGATAAATTATCTTTGACTCACAACTGAATCAATGACCCACTGAACAGCTTTTACAAGCGAAACGATAAAAGCTACTTAACCAAATTATTCTGTGTATTATTAATCCGTTCTCCGACTTCAATTCTACTATAAATTATAAACAAAAAAATCATACGTTTTTTTGTTTTTTTATCTTCTTTCTTCTTTTTTGTTTTTTCTCCTTTCATTTGAAGTTCACGAAGACGAGCTTGCATACGTTCACGATCTTTAAAATCCTCGTCTTCTTTTATTTCAGTTTTAGCAGGTACGACAGGTTCTACTGGTGTAGCTGGTGGTGGATTTGTTCGTAAAAATTCTCGAAGATCATCACTAAAATAAAATACAAATAAACGATTATTTGATGTCCACATAACGAAAAATTCCTTACGTTAGACCACCAAGACCAATCGATGTGAAGAAATTAATTGAAAATCGAGTATTTTTTGGATTGTCTCGTGGAAATAAACCATCAAAATATTCTGCTAGTGTTCTACAATAAAACAAAAATTGATTATTCTATTTTGATTTTTCAATAACATACGGATCCGTTAAGCGGTTATTAAGTTTGGTTAAACCAAGGAATTCAGCTAATTCTAGAAACAAATTCTTGATATAAACACGCGACGACGAGGTGGTATCTTCTTCTGTTAAAATAATACAACGAAGAACCTAGAAATAAAATAGAAACGTATTATATAGAAAACAATAGAAGAATATACATACACCCCATGAGATAGCATCAGTGACGAGTAAATGAGCGAAAAATTTAGCTACATTTCTTAATTTGACATTTTCAAGACGATGCACTATTTCATATTGGTCTTGAAACACTTTTTCAAAACATTCAATATATTCTTTTTTCAATAGACAAAAACGTTGCGCAAGTAAACCAAAAAATCGTTCATATGTTCGTTGTTGTGCACAGCTGTCGAGGATCATTTGACATAATTCCATCTAAGAAATAGATTTAATTGAAAATTTTCAAAAAAAAAGAAAACTTACTTCTTGACCAGGACGTAAATTCATTTTCAGTAATTTATGTGCACATTCTTCAGCACCAATACTCGATTGAATCGTTAAATATATTGTACGCCGAAGTGCTACCAAATTTGTTTCTGTTTGATCAATAATGGTGTCTTGTTTGGCTGAAAAAAGAATCGTTTGAAATCAATAGAATATTTATTTTGTATGATTACAAACTGAAAAAGAATTTATAATCGGCATAGGTTACTTTCTGCGAACACATCTTACTCTGAAAGTTTCCATACAACGATGATTAAATCGAGCCCCAAACTGACAGCCACTCTGACTAATCATAACAATAGATATAAGCTTAAGCGCAACCTAGCTGTTCCAGCAACTTCAAATAAAATTATCATAAAGTTTGAGAGAGAGAGATATCGAATGAATAATTAGCGGTTTTCTTTTTTTTTTGAAGTAGTTACTTCTCATCCAAAAATCAACTATTCTAATTCAATAAAACAAACTGATCTGAATTGGACAGATTTCTAGATTTCTATCTAAAGCATTTATCTAACCATCGATTATTTCATCTTAAATCGCCAACGAAAAATATCATAAACTTCTATTTACTTTGTGCCGCACCAGCTCCTTGCTCTTCTTCATCAACATCTTTTGTGCCATCATTATCATCGTCGTCATCGCTATCAGATGAATCTGAGCTTCCATCTTCATCGGCACTACTTTCGTCCAGAATTGTTTTTCGGATTTCTTTGTACTTTCGTTCATTTTCCTCATATTCATCATCGTATTTAAATACATCTAAAATAAACAAGTTTATTTTCATTTTCATTCAAAAATATAAATCATACCAAGCATTGGCTCAGGTTCACAGGGATCATCTAATGTGAGCATATGAGTATATTGATCACTTTCTTCGACCAAATCAAGACCGATTGGAACAGCAGGATTAGCCTTAAATTGATCTTTGCGGACTGCAAATAATACTTCAATCATGTATTGTGTACGTTTATCAAGCGATGATTCGTGAAGGAGATTTCTTAATGTGGAAAACACTGAATCTAATCCTCGTGGACTAACTTGAGATAATTTCTGTCCACATTCTTTTAAAAAGCCGATAGCTAATTCCACACTATCGTCGGATGGATTTTCCAATAAAAGAACAAGCATTTGTAATGCAACTATTTCATGAAGCTGAATAGAGAGAGAGAGAGAGAGAGAGAGAAACAGTGTAATAATTTAATCATTTACAAAGATACATACAATATTTTGATTGACGAGATGTGCGATGAATTTTGTTGCTGCTAAACAATTGTTTTTGTCATTTCGTTGATACGTTCGACGAAATGATGAAATCAAACGTTTCACGATTAATTCACCGATTTGCGGGAATTTTGTATTTACAACTGATACTAATGCAGCATACACCGATGTATAAAATGGAGATGCCGCTTGCGCTTGAATAATGCCACGAGCTAATAAACCGCGACCACGTACGATATTATCCTTGAATAATTCCCGAATAATCAATGCCAAATTGGCTGTATTGACTTTATTAACACGACCATTAAGTGTTTTTTTCAAAGCTTCCCAAGCTAGACGTTGATATTCAGGACTTGATTTATCTGTCAATGATCCCTAATAGTTACAATAAAATAAATAAATCTAATAAAAGAATTCAAAATAATCTTACTTGTAGAAGACGTAGCTTTGCTGGAGGCAAATATAGACCACCAGTACGTGGTGCTGTAATAGGAGCAACAGGTTTTGCTTGAACTGGAGGATCATTCAAAGTTTGTTTTGATCGTACTTCACCTTCTTCTTCTTCATCATCGGTGTGACTTCGTCGATCATATTGATCATCATCATCTGATTGTGATGACGGAGTTGGTGTTCGACGAGATCTTTTCGACGATTTATCCTGTCGAGGAGAATCGGATGGTGACCTACGACGTGATGATGTTGACGGACCAGATACAACAATTACTTCAGATTTCAGCATTTATCTCTATGTTAGCAAATAAAATGTTAAATTTGGATGTAGAGTAGACGAACGTAATTTCTGTTTTTATTTTCTTTTATCACACATGAAACCAATCAGAAACAGAAAGGAAAACACATTCATCAATAGTTGTCGTTAGCTACCAATAGTAGTATATAAATAATGTAATAGGAATGAGTTATTTTGAACCAATATTGTGTTCTAATTAATCAGCAACAATCACATATAAATAGAGATGCTGGTAAATCATGAAACAAACAACATCATCTGAAAATTCTATCAGCGACGATGGCGGCGGTTCATTCGATGAGATTACACAAGTAAACTGTAAGCATTTTGCTCTAACATCTATCTTTTATTTCTTCGGAAGCAGCTGTTGATCATAATGGAAAATATAAATCAAATAAACAAACGGAATATTTTTTAAATAACAAGTAACGCTACGTAAGCGTCGCTAATCCTCTACTGAAATGGATTACCATGTTTAATAAATAATAAACAATCATACAAGTTTTGGCGTAAGAATTCAACAATGCTATTTTCCATGTCTCTATGTAGTGATAAGTGTATCCAACGTATTAGCTATTGTGTATAGCTGGATGTGGATTGTTGGCTGACCTTTTATTTAGATTCAATTACTAAAAATCTCATTGACAGTTTCATAAGTAATATATTGATTAGTCCGAGAGAGAGTTTCTAATATTTAATTTGATTCTTTTAATAAACCAAAGGTTCATGCGAAGTCTACCCACGGAGAAATTTTTTTCAAAAAACCGCGGTACTCACCGGTCACAAAAACCGCGGTTTCAGCCGGTGTTTTCGAGTTGCGAAAATCAGACCATCTATGCGTATCTCTAACACCGCCCAGAACCGCG
>OENM01000727.1:8347-59137 GCA_900239745.1 Rotaria magnacalcarata
AAAAAAAAAAGGAAAAAAAATGAAAAGATCGGATGATCACTACCACAACCATTTGCACTCATCGTAGGCGCTTGTGATGTCATTTAATGTACATATATATATATATACACAGACGGTTGACACAATAAAATACTCTTTTAAACGATAATATATGCTGTTATCAGTATAGAGCGCAACGAAGCTATTTTTCCTGTTTACTTGTATAGCCACCTCATTGCCTGTAAATAATCGAGGCGACAGAGACGCCTAAAACCGAACGACAAAAAAAAACGAGAAAGTGTACATATGGTGATAAAAAAATCTAAACTTACTGAAAGAGAGACGAAAGAAATAAAAACCAAACAAAAGGGAGAGAGAGAGAGCAGCAGCAGAGAGAGAGAGACGGGAAGCGTTGAAGAGTAATGAAATAAATGTCGAACATTTGCCATTGTGATTAAAACTGCGTTTGATCAAGACCTTAGGTTTTTTTTAACATTGTTGATTCACTTTTTGATAGAATAACTAAAATGAAAAGTATCAATCACATTGATTGGGAATATTTAAAGATATATTGTACTTCAATGAAGTTGAAATTGAAAGATAAGCTTGTTTGATACTTCACGAGTGCGCAAGTTAACCGATGAGAGACAAACTATAGGATGAATAGGAATGAACTTATTTTATTGATTCTTCACAATAAGAAAAAAAGACGAACCACCAGATTATAAATAACTTTTTCTTCAACTACTAGTGCCCTATGGTTAAAAAAGCGTTCGAGTACAACTATGATTATACAATTCAATCATAAATTTCCATTAACGGATATAAATCTGCTTACCAAATTTACTATTTTGATTAATCATATTTCTTTAAAACTATATTATTTATAATTCATGCCACAACCAGTTTACCGTATAAAGAAAAATTATTTATTTTATTCATTCGATCTCGTTTAAAATTCGAATTTTATTTTGCACGAATGGTTTTTCATCCTTATAGAACTATTATTTACACATTTAACTAATATTATTCAGTTTTATTTATCGTGCTTGTTTTATACATTTTTTCTTCGAGTACTAACGGTTTATACGATAAACATTAGGCAAAAACTACACCGGAAGTAATTCTAGTTTACTGATCTGTCTTATTATGTTCATTCAATAAAAGGAAGCAAGCATTTTGTATCTTCTACAAATATGTATTTTTTATTCCTTTTGAGATTGTACAATATTTAACTTATTATACAATTGATTAGAAACAAGTGCAACTAGTCTCTTTCACAAAAAAAAGAAGAGTCTTGCTTTTAGTTAGTTTCAAATCCAACAAAAATATTACAAATAGAGAGGAAGGAAGTTCGAAATCTATTACATTATCATTTGTAAAACATCTGATATAATTAGTAAAAACAAGTAATCGGTTGCTTACGAACATGGAGAGTTTAAGGAAAAAATGTGAATCACAGAAATCGATAGAAGGTTATTGGATAATTTTCTTTACAGAATATCAATAGGGAAATATTTATGGTCAAGTTTACTTTTCTTCTCTAATAAAAGATTCATGTTATGACTATCGATTGATATTGATAGGAGAGTATGGTTTCATCAGATATTCTAATGAAGGACATGGAAAGTTATGTTGGATATTGCTGTTGGAAAATATCGCTAGCTGATGACGCAAACCTGAACTATTCATCAGTTTGATGATTCTTATATCGAGAAGTTTCAATGAGTCAATATCATAAAAATGATTTTTGTGTTTATTTTTCATAAAATTTATCTATAACCATTAAATGTATGAATTCATACTTGTCTTTGTATTCTCATAGAATGACCAGGGATTTTACATCGTCCATTGAGATTCTTGTTTTATCGGATTCAATTGTATTTTTCGACAAGAAGATCTACGACGATATAGTCGTAACTATGATTTTATTGTATCTATGAAATTTTTGTACAATCGAAAAATTTTCAAAAGCGACTCATTTTTTACACATCTCTACATGACAAAAATCTAGGGTTTGTGTCCTTGACTTATTGTAAAGGAGATAAATGAACGTCGTAATCTTCTTCAAGAGACCTAAATAAAAACAATTTCGAATTTGAAACTTGACACAGAAATTGATAGACTTTACCGCGTATAGGTGTTTTTTATTTTTTCAAATGCTGTTGATCTTGTCGTCATTCCTATGGAAGAATAGAAATTTCACATAGGCTTGTCTTCAACATCATTCATAAAGACCCACGCATTTGATAGTCTAATTTCAAGGTAAAAGTGATCGAAAAGACGTAAAAATCACATTATAGACTATTCTCGTTAAGATTTGCCACAATACAAAGTTCAAATCGAATTTAGAAGATCAGTTATTTTGACGAGAAAAGATAGGGAATGCATAAAAGAAGCATCCTATGAAATTGCAGTGTTATTTCAGCAATATACAAAGACCACAAATTAGTTTGAATCCAAAGAATGAAGATACACTGAGTTAAAAATTGATTTATCAATCGAAGAACTTTGGGATGTGGTTTATTTGAAGAAGAAAAAATTTTTTTTTTTTAATAGCTTACATTCATATCATGTCATACATATATATTAATGATTTACTAATATTATTTTTATGAATCTTTATATTAGAATTTTATTAGTAACTATCAGCATCGGTTTAACTAGATTTTTTCGAGAAACTTGCTAACCATCAATAGTTCACTCATTTGAGACACGTATGTGTTATTATTTTCTAGAAACTTGATGTATCTTTTGTCAACTGCGAAAAAAGTAAGAGGAGAAGGAAAAAAAAATTTGTTTTTTGTTGTGTGCTATTAGTCGATATCGTATTTATTTGATATTATTGAAAAATAAAATAGAAAAAAAATATTTAAACACCGAGATTTGTCATTCCAGCTCGAGATGCACGAGGCTCTAATTTTAATGAAAGGCCATAACATTGATCTTCAGATAATAATCGTGATGAATTCAATAAATAGGCACATACACGGGGATTATGTTTGATTTTAAATGGTGTTGATTGAAAACGACGTATTTCATTGATAATATGTGTTTTCTAAACGAAACAAACACGAACAAATTTGTTTATACTTATGTCAAACAACATGAAACAGTGACGAATCACAGGCCCGTGGCAAACCATTAAGTCTGCGTGATCGTGATAGGTAGGTCAATGAATTTCTTTCGTTGATATAAGCGGTTAATCTTACATGTCGTATATATTTTGGGTACAAATACATGAAATTTATTTAATTTTCAAGGATGAAATTTGAATAGCATAAATTAGTTAAATATTTTAGTAGCAACATTAAAGATATTCTTGCTCGTCGTCTCCTTTCATCTTGAGTTTATTCAACTTAATTTCAAACGGGCGTTTCCTCTTACAGGTTTATTCATTAAGGAATTTCATTTCACTCTCAATTATAAAACTGTAAGCAAGATTTTTGACTTCGAGACTCATCCAATTTTCTAATTCTTCTATATGAACTGTCTTGAGTGTTCACTTCATAAATATTCAATCTAACAAAAATTCGTTTATTAGAAACTTCTACATAATGTGAAAATCTTGTTAGTATGAGCAGTATTAAAATCTCACCAAATGATCTCTCGGTCTTAAATACGTTTTTAGCTCCAATCAACCAGCAAATACTTTTTATTGGATAAACGCTTTTGTGTTTTGTTCATTTTCTATTTAGAAGCAACAACTGTCTGTATACAATAATGAACAATTTTAAATATTTTACGATTTGAGAGTTCATTGTTTAACCAAGATTAGTAATTAATTCTATTCTTTCATGACCATGCTATTGGAATACAAAGAAAGAAGAAGAAGAAAAAAACTCAAGCCTGGTTCAATAGCACTTACGAATATTTCACTATAATATCTCTAAAGCTTATGAGTTTCTTAAGTAAGAAAACAGCTTAAGTTCATGTAAGCACTTGAATGCACTTAAACTGTTAACAACATTTGTCTCCACATTGAATATATACTAGTAGTTGTTACAAATATTCACTTCCGTTTTGTTTTAGATGGGAAAGATCACAGAAAAAAAAGAATCTTATTTTCTATATATGTACTAACCATTCGCATTTTTGAAAAATTAACTGATTGAAATTCCGACATATCTTGTGAGCTTTCTTCAATAAATGTCAAATCTGATAAATATAAACCAAGATAAGGTATACATGGTGGATCAACTCTATATAATGAAACAAAGAAAGAAAAACAGCTCGTCGCTAGAAATTTTATTATTGAAAGTATTCTATTTACTTCGTTAATGTATCACGTAAATTTTTAAATTTTCCATCTGAATGAACAAGACTTTGAAGTTTGTTAATAACGTGTTTACTCTGTTTCGATGTACGGTCCCATGTTTGTTTTAAACGATAAACGGAACTATTAACAAATGCAGCCATTATTTGCAGAACACCATTAAAATTTCTTAAATAACGGCATATATCAGCAACAGTACCTGATAATAGTATAGAATTATCGAAAAGAAAAATTTCAAGGAAATTAAGATTCTACCCCATTTTTCAATGCATTGAATACGATCATTAATTGTTGATTGGGATAAAATTTCGGTTATAACCAAACGGCACATCTATAGTGACGAAAAATATGATTCGATTTTATTTTGTATTTGGAAACAATTTTTATTTCTTTATTTCTTTACTTCATTAAATCGTCGTGATATAAGCGCAACATTTGGTGCTAAATCATCGCGACCAGGCTTCATCCAACCTTGTAAAAGTAATTCTCTAGGAAAGAGAAATAGTTCGTTTAGTTAATAGAAAATAAAGATTGATTCTTTGTGATGAGAGAAAAATATCAACAGACTAGAATCTACGGTGGAAATTCAAATTAATTTTCTGATCATTTAGGCAAACGAAAATTCGTTAAAAAAAATAGAGAACAGAATTTCAAGAGCTCTTTCGTATCCATACAAATACGAATGCTCAGTTCCCTACTGAGAACAACATATGAACAAAAATATCAGAATCCTTGAGTGCAAATCAGATCTAATCAGAAATCAGCACATTTAATGATGCTTTACACAGCCTAGAAGATTCATATTAATCTCAAAGAAAACTATGCAGAAAATTTTTATCTTTATCACAGCAGCTATGCAAAGAAATGACTTTCTTCCTCTTGTCAACATACCGAACTATTCAAATTTCGATGAAAAGAGAATCTTGGTTGTGTATCTTATGAATATTAAATTTTCAATAGTGTTTCATCGATGAATATTTTACTTTCATGTTATAAGTCTTGTCTTGATCTATCATGCAATGACGCGTGTCTCGTTCTCTTGCTTCCGATTGCACTTTACTAAGATATGTATCTTTCTAATCAGTAAACTATTGTCTGTTTATCTTACTCGCTATCTAATGCACAAAATAATTTATGGTCGATTAATGTCATTTGTTCAGCTAAATCGGAAACAGCTATTTGTTCAAATGTTGCATTTGGATTCTTAAAATAAATTTACAAAACAAACATAAATACATGAAAAAGAAAATTTTTATTTTCTATACTTGTATTGGATGAAGAATTATACATAATTGCTCGGCGTTTTTCTCGACTTCATTCGTTTCTAGTTGTTTTAAAATTCCAACGGCTGCTTTATGTTCAGCGGCAATTAAACGACCATTGACTAACATATCTTGAAGAAGTTCAAGGACCATCTGGAATTCAGTTAATTAAAAATATCATTTTCTTAGTTGTCTAAAAATTCAATTTACCTCTTTTAATTTTGGACTCTTATGAAAATCCTATTTAGAAAAACATAAAACAATTCAATAGATTAAATCATTTTCACATTATTCTTTCGAAATATCCGACAGTACTGTCTCAGATATTTCAATTCTCATGAAAACAACTGAATGTAAATAAACAAATTCGTACTCACCAAAGGATGTTTTGTAAGCCAATGTCTTAAAATATTTAAAACTCTCATTGTAGAAGCTGTATTAGCAATTGTATATTCATTGGCTTTTTGTTCTTTCGAAATCGATGCTAGAGGATTACCGGTCGTTGCCGATTGTGGCGATGATGAATTTCCACCTAATATTATTATTATTAAAATAAATCACAGATAGAAATCATACAGTTTTACCTGCAGTACTCGCTAATCTTTCATTGCGTGTCACTTTCGGTGATTCACCGGATGTTGCAACTGCAAATGCTTGTGTTGCAGCAGCTGAACTTATACGACGACGAGATGATCGTGATGATGTGACAACAACGCCAGGTAGGACTTTTTTATACGAACTTTCAGCAGCATTACGTAAACTTTGACGTGGTGAGGAAAGAACTTCACTTAACCGTTTAGCTAAATAGAATTCTATATATAAATATTTTTTATTTACGTTTGTCAACTTCTTACAAAGCCAAATCACGTTTTGTGACGCTGTCTGATTTTCTTGTGCAGTGGTTGCAGCTGTATTTGAATCAACTGTTGATCGCTGTTGCACTGGTGAACTGTCGCCTTTTTCCATAGGTAAAACACTTTTCTCATCCTAAACACACACAGAGAGAGAGAGAGAGAAATAAAACATAAATATTAATGGAAACTTTAATTTAGTCAAATATACTTTATTAGCATCGATTATTTGATTGGTGTCTGAAAAACGTATACGACTTTTTATATTTCGTGATGTTGGTTCGATGCCTGAAGAAGGTTCATTGGATATTTCCGATGATGGAAAATCGAAAAGTTTTTCTAAGGAGTCAAATTCACTTTTGGTTGTTTTGCAACTTAGTTCTTCATGGTTGCCATTTTTTCTAAAATCTACTGATAATTTTTTGACGTTCGATGGTGATTGACTATCACGCTGTAATGCGTCTACATCAGAAAATGTTTCCGATGATGCTAGTGGTGCCAATGGAGGGTGTAATGGATCGTTTGAATAATCAATATCAATCGATGGAATTGTTGGTAGTAGGGAAGATTCTCCATTAGATTTTACCAATAATTCTAAGCGACAAATCAAAAAATGATAGAAGTATCCTATGAAAAGCTAGGTTCACCATAGTTTGAAAACGTCTCGAGCAAAAAATTCTTCGATTTTGGTGACTATTGTGTTAGTATATCTTTAATAGGATTTCTCTATTCTAAAATATTGTAATTTAATTTCTGATAGGATTATAATTGGTCACAAACACCATTTGGAAATATACGAGAGTTCGAAGAGAAAAGTTAAAACAGAATTAGTAGATTGCATTTGTGCAATTATGCTTTGATACATTTCTCTCAAAAAATGTATCGAAAATAAATTTACTTTTATCAATAGTTTTCTCCGCTGTTGTTGCCATTATAGTCGCTTCGTTTTGTTCAATACCTGAAAAAAAAAACCGTTGAATATTAAATGAAATAATTATGTAAAGTTTTACGTTGGCCCCGCCAAAATGTACCTGTATGTGAATGTCTTCCTGGATCGCGATCTTGTTCCGAAGTATCAGTGACAGATGTTTCAGGAACTAATGTAAACAGAAATCAAATGGAAGGGTGAATTGTTTTTTAGAATTCGACAAACTAACCTGCTGGTACTTGTCGTGTTGATTCAGTGTCGTGTTCATTTATTTTAGCTTGTTTTGCTCTTAGAAAACAAAAGGAAAAGATCAATAAGTTGAATCATTTTTTGTGTACTCAAAAAAAAAGAGTACACTATAGAATCGGTCAGTGTGTCCGTCCGTCCGTCCGTTTATTCGATAACTCTTCACAATTACATTCGATTGAGCTGAGATTTTGTGCACAGAATTGTCTTATCAATATCTAGGTCGAGTTCGAAGATGAGAAGGATCCGTCAAGAAATGACTGAGTTATCGAAAAAATTGTCATTTTTGACTATACCATCCCTGAGGGGGAGTACAGGGATTTTTCAAAACAAAAATTTCTCTCAGAATTATCCACAACATATATAAATCGATTCAGTTTTTAACGCTGATTCCGAATATGATACTAGTTTTGAACTAAATCGTAGCTTTCTAACAAAACATCGCCTGAAAAAGGTCTCAAAATGCACAAAAACTGAATTCAGAAACCAAATTGCCTAGTTTCTCATGATAATTTTGGTGTTCAGACATTCTAGAATGACTCACATATCCCATGCACTTTTTGCAGTACACATAACTCTCGGATGAAATCCGAAGTTTCCACATTTATTTAAAAGTAAATCCTACTTATTCTGCTCATCATTTTTTTGTGTAGTCGTTCCATCTGTTTCAGTGGTATGATCAAGTGATGTTTGTGGTGATGATTTATAGATTCGTATTAATGTTTCCATAACTGTATAAGCGTCAGTATAGAGTCTATATGTTAATAGAAACGTATTTAAGAAATCAATTGATAAAAAACGTAAATCTGTTAAACGTTCAAATAAACGTTCAACTGTTGCATGACGAATCTAAAAGACAAAAAAGAACCGAATAGGTTCGATTATAACAAGAGAAATATTGATTATTCTTTTCTTCTACCTGTGGTATTTTACATGAATCAAGTGTTTTGCAATATTTGATTCCTGAATCATCTTTATATAATTTCACATCAAATCTAGAAAAATCAAGACAATCGAATATGAAGAAAAATAGCTTTGTTGTATTTACTTGACAGATTCAGGAGCAATAACAGATGATTCATTACGAAATGTTCCTGAAAGTAAGTTACTGTAACGAAGATTTTGTAAACATTGAGCTATGTCACTACACCATTCAGATTTATGACTTTCATCATTAGCAACTAATGTTGTCGAATACGATGGTTGATCACGTGGTTCAACAATCAAACGAAATAGACGACTTATATAACTATCAAATTCACAATTTTTATGATCTGTTGTACTAGTAGAATTTGAATCATCGGTAGTTTCATCGTCGGCGACGGATAATAGCATATCTTGTGGATCAGTACTGATGTCGTCAACAAGTGTGACTTCAGCTAATGCAATCACACCACAAGTCTAATAATATAGATATTAATATTCATAAAAATATAAGAAAAGAAAATTATACTTTAACAAGATGTAATTTTCCATTTGAAGCTCGTGTTGTTATAACGAGATGATTAGAAAACAGATAACATTGAACAACTGTTTCATTTCGACGAATTTCTCGTGCAGATAATTTTTGATTAAGACCTTGTTTAACTTTATCCCCAGTCCATAATACAAGGCCACCTGAAACGAAACGAAATCATACAACTTATTGTTCTAGATTATCTTTTCTTATTGCAATACATTAGTAATTGAGTTAATTTGACAAGTTAAAAGCAAAAACACTATTATTCAGTAAATTCACAGAGCATGCCACACCTCTATGTACGTTAGTTAATTATTAAAAGTGTACTGTAAATATGGGCCATCTTCATATCAATTTGAGTTTGTTTTATCATGAATAAATTTGATAAGTGACATACCTTTTCTTTTTAAATCAACTTAAACTCCTCTTATGCTCGTTAACCAAATTGACAGTACATTTCATACAGCTGAGACGAACTCGAACAGTTCAGAATTTTTTGTTTTATCTTCGCGCAACAAAGATAGTAAGGAGGTGTAGAGTTTGTTCTTGTAGAACTTTATTTTAATCAATCTTTTCTGAATGAAATCAATGATTTCTGTCAACATTATGCACTTTTATGTGCCATAGAATATTAAATTTCAATAACATTATACTTTTACGAAAAAAATTGTTTCATTTTTGAATTGAAAAAATTAGCATTTGTACCAAAACATATTTCAAGCAAGTTTCATATAGAATAGAAAGTCAGAAGGAAGTTTTCCTATTTAGATATCAATAAATCATGCAATATCAAGGATATGTTTGCTATCAAATGCAATTATTTTTGATTATCATTCTATGATGTTCACAGATAGACACCTCTACCTCAGTTGTCATGTTTAAAAATTTATTCGAAATTTTTTATCAGCGATTTTCTAACTGATATTGGCTTAATTCTGAGTTGTTTGTAATCAATGAATGTTTTTAATCATGCTTGTGATTAATAAATAATTGAAGTTTTCTTTTTCTGTCATGAATAAAAAATAGGCAGTTGTGCGGAGCTCGGTTAAACGACATGGTTCGATTGCAAACAATGACTTATTATGAAAAACGCAATTATAATAATCCGTGATGCGAAATTTTCTGCATAATATATTCTTTTATTTTTGATCGATTACGGGAGTAAACCGGAAATCTAATGCATTCAACTAGAAATAGAACTTTGCACTCGTTTGGAATAAAAGTCGTCAAATGAAATAACACTTCTAGATTACAAATTATCAAGGTACCTCTGAAAGTTTAAAAAATTCAAGTAAGAAAAAGGTTTCAGGAGCAGAAAAACATCTGAGATAGAAATTTAATCTATAGAAGACACTTTTGAACTAAATGAATTTCTTATCATATGCTTTATGCGATATTTTTTATTGAAAATTAGAATTTTACTAGTTGATTCATTCATTTTTTCCTAACTTTATAGAGGACTTTTTTATTCATTTAGCAAAACAAATAGGCCGTACTAATAGAAAGTATAGTTCTCAAGAGTGTTTACTACAAAACATAGTATGACTAAGCTTAATCAATCACTACTACAATGATTGACAAGGAAGTGCTGAGGAAAACAACAACATACAATTAATTTGAAATTGCTTAGAATAAGATTAGCCGTTTCTAATTCGCTTAACTCAACTTCCTACGACCAGATTTTATTGTCAAAGTCTTTCACAATGAACTCATTGCTGTTTCCCAGTGAATTTCATACAAATTCTGAATTTATATTAAAAGCAGACATAAAACTCCGATTCCAAACTGATTAATTTAACTGAAAACGCTTACATCATCTAGTACTTTTTTTAATATTTACCTTGTCGACAAAGTACTTGATTAACGTCTAGTAAAACATCACATCCTTCAGCTATTGATCGTTCGATAGCTAAATTAGCTCTGATATGTTCGGTTTCTGATACTTCATCATGCATGATCTAATTTTAAAAGAAAACAAGAGATGAAGATTTCTGTCAATTATAAAATCTATTAATAATCTAATTTACTTTTGAAAGTTCTTCAAGTTTATCTTTTGCTTGTTCAAGTTTTTCTCGTTCAACATGTACATGTGGTGTATGCGATAGACAATTTGCCAGCGTAATGATATAATATGGAATCTATTTAATTACGAAAAGAAAAAAAATCATATATATATATATGAAAAATAATCTTTCTTTTGAAATAACAAACTCGATTCATAGGCAAAACTAATAATGTTTCAAGTGTTAATCCTTCGCATGCTGCTTTTGTTTCACATCGTTCAAGAAATTTATTAAATTCTGGATTGCTAAATTTACATTCGACTAAATTCTAAATCAACCAAAATCAATAGATAAATATCATCAATGTATTTTTCTTTATTTCTACCTGTAAACTATAGTGATGATTTCGAACATATTCTAAATAAATATGTAACATCGATATAAACATATCGAATAGATCACCTAAAAGCCAATGGAAAATGTATACAAAGTAAAAGTTGCCGTTAATCTCTCTTATACCGGTATAAAATGTTGGCCACTGTTCTAATTTTTTTGATAATCCTTTATAGAAAATTTGATGAAGAAAAAGAATTATTTCGCTAGAAAATTAATTAAAAGATTTATTTGTTAACTAGAAAATAAATAAATTTAAAAAGAAAAAACCTATTCAGAAATATTGAATTAGCGTCTTCATGTGTGATTAGTGGCTTTTTTGAACTGGCAGCTAAAAAGAATTATTCAACTCCTTTATTATTTTTATTATTATTATTTAATATATATTTGTTTACCCATTCGAAATGGTCGAACGTAATTCGCAACCAGAATTTCTAGTTGATGAACGTATTCTCGTTCACTTTCAACCAAATTAAATATAATATTATTACGTTTACGCATCATTTCCGCATGCGGAGAACTAAAAAAATAAATATAAAACTCTTGAGGATTTTAAGATTCCATGAATGATGGACAATAGCTCTGTCAAGCAAAGGAAATAACATATTCTAAAGTGGGTGCTTTCAGTCGTTTCAGATACTTTCCTAGAATAGCTCATAAGAATATTTCGAAGCTGTCAGCATAGGTAGCGTTGCCATTAATGGAGCATAGCACAATACTATCATACAAAGGGAACTCATGGATGCTTCATATACGTCAAACTTGAAATTTGAGTTCAATTGAAAATTTCAATTTTCAATTTTCAACTATTAAACCAATAGCATTTGAAGAATTGTGACTCACACATATATCGCTATGAGTTGAAAGTTGAAATTTTCTACTTCAACTGAATTCAAGTTTGACACTACTGGGATGCTTTGAGGTAGAAGATATTGGTCTAGAGAAAGAGAGCAAAAACTAATATTCATTTTTTTAAATTTAACATAAGTTAGATAGAACTTAAAACATATATTTTGCAACCACTAAGTAATATTAGAATTATTGGTGTCAATCTTTCATTCCACGTGAACGAAATTATTCGAATTCTTCGAGAAATCTTATAGATGCATTGTTTTTTAATGATGTGCTAACTATGAATTCTTTGGTAGACGTTGCTAGAAAGGGACCCTAATCCACTCTCCCCAACGACTCCCCAGGGAGTCACCGCAAAATAACGAAATCCCTGGGGAGTCCCTGTCGTGAGTCCCCGGGGACTTTTTATTTGGAGGACTCCCCGGGGATTTCTCTGGGGAGAATTGATGAAATTTTTTTAACTTTAAAAAAATTTAGAAGAATTTATTAATAATTGGATATTTCATCGATTTTGGCCAGATAACTCCCCGGGGAGTCCCCGCAAAAGAACGAAATCCTTAGGGACTCCCTGTTGTGAGTCCCCGGAGATTTGCCAGGGGACTCCCTGGGGATTCTTCTAGGGAGAGTTGACTAGGGGAATCATGTTTTCAAACAAAAATAAAAAATTATGGACATCCGAAAATTGTTTTTGTATAAATTGAAGTTTCAATCGGAAAAAATTTAAAGAGGTCAATCGATACAAGTCATTGTCCAATATTTCTACTTTTTTAGGCATGAATTACATACTAGAGATATAGGCAGACTACTATCTTTTCATTCAATCCGTTACACATCTGACTTATGCACAAACAGTATAAAGTCAATGATCTTATACTTAATGCTTTCCATGTTTCGTTCGCCATTGGTTACTAATCTATTTTTCGGTGTATAGAGTCGCACATCTATGACAATTCCTTAAGCTATAAATTAGTTCATGCGTTAGAGGAAACAAAACGAAAAATAGAAAATGTATTGGTCGCACAACGGCCCAAAAGATTTCTTAGTCTTGTTTGCTCGAGATGAATGAGATTGCTAAAAAATCGCTTAATTATAATATATATATATATATATATATATTTTTTTTTATTATTATTTATTTCGAATTCATTTTAATTCAGATAAATAGCCTACTTGATTTATTATTGAGTACTTTATATTATTTTAATAAGGCTATGAAAATGCTTTGAGTTGTCTCGGCCACTTATTAGTTGCGGGCAAAACTTAAGCGAATTAGTGAAAAATGCCCGCAATTTGGAACGAGTGAAATATTATTTTCTCATTTTTATTGTGTTTCCAAATTGCGGTCACTTTCTAATTGATTAGTTCCCAAGTCGATCTACTTGTGTCGTGCACGGCCGTTTAATCATATTTTACGGCCGTTTGGCATGCATCGTGCCATGAACGATCGGATACTGAAATATCCGATCACACTACGGCCGTTAGTAACCGTTTACGACAGGGGAAAATACGGCCGTAATACGGTGCATGCCAAAACGTCAAATTACGGCAAATTACGGTCGGAAACGTTACAAAACGGTAGTATGCGTTGCCGTATACGGCCGTTTACGATCTATCAGGTCGTCGTAATGTTCTACCTGGGTTATTACGGAATCGGATCATGATAGTTTGTATGTTTGATAAATATAAAAGGATGAGAAAGATAGTGACATTTCATTTGATACAATGACTACTAAGCTCACTTAGTCAACAACTCAAAAAGGAGAAAAAGCACTTTTGTACAAAAATTATTTATATCCATTGCGACGTGAAAACTAAAATGGTTCATTCGTACATGTTTGTACAAATAAGGCCTGTCCTCGTGTTATTACTTTAAAGAGCGTTGCAATCATACAATGCGATGTTACCCCAAGACTTACTGAGGATCTACAAAATGTATTTACTGGATTAAAACGTTGTGTAATAACTGATGTTGATCAGTCCATAGGCAAAACGTACGAAGAAAGAAAAAAATTTGTGAGTAATTTAGCTTTTGCTATACACTAAATGAGTGATCTTAAACTATGTAATTTTTTGTGTTTATCTATTGGCCGTATCAATTAATAAATATATACATATATAGCAAGGGTTATCTCAAACAGCGTCATCTAATTTTAGATAGCATCTTGAAAATATTTTTGTGCGATGAAATAAAATAAAAGAATTATTTCTAAATTCTAATGGGCATAAATTAATGTCTTTTATCATCCCAGGACAAACAATCAGATACTAAGATCTGATAAGAATCTGAATCTGATCTTGTATGATCTTACAAGATCACACGAAAATCATACAAAAAATCTCAGAGACTACGATTTTTTGTCAGATTCTTGTAAGATTTCGCCCATACTCAAAGATCTTGTATGTATTTCATAAGATCTTATGTCAGATTTTTCGACCTGGGATGATAGCTATCTTATAAGTAATAATACCGTATATATTCTTCAACAATACGTTTCCATCTTTGCCGATATAACCAACCACGGCAAAGACTTTGAACTTTTTTTATTTTCCGTAATTCTTTCGTGTCTTCTTCGGCAATAGTTTTCGTGCGTAGAAGATGATGTTGACGTCGATAACGTGACAGCTAAAAGCAAGATTTCTAATGCATAGATTTGTTTTTTTGTTTAACTTACTTCGCGTCGTAATTCTCGAACTTCAGTTGAAAGTTCTTCAACTTGTTGTAAATATTGATATTTTGTTTTAGCTTCACTTTCATAGACTTGTGATAAATGAAGATATTTTTGTTCGAGTTCTTCTTTTAATGACAGTAATCGATTATAACTAAAACATAAAATTAGTTAATTTCTTTTTCGAATACATATTTGTATCTATAGAAGGCTCGCAAAACTCAAAAATCGAGTAGAATTTGTTTTGCTGATTTTTTACATGGCAGGATAGAGTCAACGAGCTCGATAAAACTGTGTATATCAAAAAAATTTAAAGGTTTTTTTAGATAAAATAAAAATAAAAACTTACAATGTTTTTATATGAAAAAGCTTGTTAGCACAGCCTCTTTGACGCTAAAATGTGTAACTCACATATATCCCTTAGGCTTACTAAAATAATTCAAAATAGTTCATTTGAAAAATCTACGTTAATTTTCAAAATATGTAATTAGGTCATTGCCTATTTACTTGTGTCTGCAATGGAGTATTAATTGTTAGATCGTGCCTTTAACAATGACAGAGACTAGTTGTTATGGTCTGTAACTTTACCCTAAGCTAGTTACTATGGTCTAGCATTGCTTTTTTTCGTGTAGTTTGTAATTAAAAACGGAAGAAATAGCAGCCTAATTAGTCAAGCTCCTAATTAGCACAATTTTTAACTCGTTAATGTCTGTAATGGAGAGTGCGGATGGAGAGCCGCAAAAAACTCGTTTTTAAACTTACATTCACCATTTTCTTCGAAAATATATGTGAGTTCCACAAAATCAATGAAACAAATTCTACTCGATTTTTGAATTACGCGCACCTTATGTATATACATATATATATATGTTTTTTTAAATGAGTTTAACCTGCACGTTTGTATGCATTCGATCCAGACTTGACAGTCAGTTTCTGATTCAGCAGCAAATTCAATTGAATTGCGTCCATCACGTGTATAGGACAGTGAAAAACAATTCTAAAGTATTAATGAAAAAACATGTTTACCAGCTATTAATAAGGCAATCAAAATGGAATATATAATAGAAATTTATAGGTCTCAATTACAAGGTTGACGATATTTAACAAGAGAATAAAATATTTAAATCTCTCTATTTCAGTTAGCTTCAACCAGTTGACTTTTTTTTATCAATAATATAAAGAAGTACTCAAAGTTTATATGAATAATAATGTAAGATATTTATTTTTGTTATCAACGACAAAATATTGTAGTACATATTTTTGACGATAAGTGTCACATGCGCTATTGAAAAATTTAACTTTTACACATCAGATATATGAAGTTTATAAGAGATTTTGCAAAAAATGATATACTAGTGTTTGTTAACACTAGAATTGGTTACATAAAAATTGTTCTTCATCTATTCCGTCAATCTTAGCCATATAAAGTCTAATGAAGACTCTCTAAACTCGGGATATGATCATCATCATATTATAGATCAACGTAGACATGTTAGTTTATTTAAAAAACGCTATAAGAAATGAGAACTGACGATAGCTATATGCTTTTACTTTCATTTAGTTTTGATTTAATGCATGACTCGCAGCGTATATCAGAATCACGATAAAAAGCTATTGAAAATGAAAATGAATCAACCACGTAGTTTTTCATGATGCTGCAAGTCATGCTTGCAGAGTATCATCTTACAATAACTATTTTCTTAACGTAGAAAGCAAAATCATGAGTGAAAAAAAGACATGCTGTTACGATAACATCTATTATTCTACGTATTTCAATGCCGTTAGTTCTCCGTTGACACATCATTTTTATTCAAACTTCAAATAACTTAGAAAAGCATGTCGAAAATTACGTTGTCCCCCGTGCATCAGTCGAGTCAAAAGCGCGACTGCAAAGACGGAATTAGTTCTTCCCGAGTTGATGTTATTTTAGCACGTTCTGTATGTCTATTCTGTCCGCGATAGATGTTCGTCTTCCGGAAGAGAGAAACACAATCTGAAAAATGCAGTGAGGTCGACCAATTCTGATCAAGATAACATTTGAAATTAAGTTACTTTGGAAAAGCATAAAAAATAATCATTTTGAAAGCTATCCGATTTTTCATACCTATGCATTCAAAATAATTGTTTAGAATTCCGAGTAGAACGGTTGCTTTTGTCTTATTTAATAGTTAAAATTTATTATTTTTTTCAATTACTAGATACGAAACAGTTCGAATAGCATTTGTGTTCCTAATAATGCCGAATAAACTATAATTTGTAATGGTATTAGACTCGAAAATTCTTTCCCAAAACATTCAAGTTCATTTAGATTAAAATAGAATATTCGTATCAATGCTTTATTTAACTTTATAAGGTAAATTAGCAAAAAACATTTTAAATAAACTTACTAATTTTTCTCCATCTTTACTATTTTTTGGAGTTGTTCTCGATGCATAACAACTTTCAAGAAAATAAACTCCTTGTGGTTTAGGCGAATTAACATTTTCATAATAAAAAAGTAAATTTTGATATAAAACAAACCATTTTAATTGCCACTTATTTGGTGATGATGATGAATCTGATCCGCCACGTCTTGATAAATATCCACATTCACGATTTTCTAATCTGGCTTTAATTGCTAAACTCAATAGATGTTCTTCGTTGACTTTAAATGATGTGCGTGTCATTAAGATCGTCGGAAAATTTTTTAATGGTGACCAAGAGTCAGATGATGCCATGCGAGTACGTGTATTATGTGCGCTTTGTTGAGAACTACTAGTATTGCTATTTTTATTATTATTATTATTATTTTGAGATTGCATTGATAGTAATAATGATGATGATAATAAAGGCATAAGAATAATCAAATTGCATTGATTAATTAAGGAGAATCATTGCTTAATATAATGATTGTTTAATCAGTGTATCTGAAATCAAATAATTAAGTTGAATAGATTTCCAATGACTGTACAAAGAAATTTTCCTTCCGTCTATATTTGTTGTTCTTATTACTTATCTGATGTTTTTTTTCTTCTTCTTATTTTTCTTTATGTCAATGTTTTCTGTGATAAGCCGGTTTCTCTAGTATGTCATCTATCATCTAATCAACATCATTAATTACATAAAAATGAAAAGTAGATGCTAGATGTTTCTTCAAAAATAATATATCAAATATCTATTGAGCTAATATAAGTATTAGATTAAACTCGGGAGAAAAACGATCGATTTCATGTTCGTCTAGTCATCGAATTCAATAAGATTAATTTAAAAATAATAATAAGAAGCGAATAGACTAAAAATACTTCATTGAGTTCAATTATTTTTCATTTAGTTCTCTCTGTTTAGTTTTTTAGCAATCTGGCAGCTCCTTTTTTTTCTATTCCACCACCATTTTGCCAAAGGAACGCTCAAGGAAATCACAGGAAAAAGGAGAAAACTAGAGTGTATACTTGCATTAAGCTGATGAATCGATAAAACAACCGGAATGACAAAATGCATGCACACGCATATTCAAACTCTGATACGTTGTCAGTGTGTGCGAAATGTAGTCAATAAAAAAAGAAGGGCAAGAAGAAGAACAAGAACAAGAACAAGACTATAAATTTTCTCATAATTTGTTCTTGAAAAGCTTTCTAATTCAAACATAGATTATAGTAGTTGTGAGCAGTGTCAATTCTTTCTTCAATAGTTGTGTTCAGTGTCAATTCTTTCTTCAATAGTTGTGTTCAATGTCAATTCTTCTTTCAGTAGTTCTTGTCTATAGTCAAGCTAATTGAGATTACTAAACAGCTAACTATCAACCTGTAATTATGTTTATAAATGAATCAATTACACACTATATGGCATCCCACTTATTTTTTTATTTTTCGCATCCTTTAACGATAATGAAATAAGTTTATTAATAGAAATTCCTATAAATATTTTTTACTCAATAGTTGACCACCACAACAGTCAACCACCTTTTGCTATGATTGATTATTATTAGCCTAGTCTTATTATTGTATATGTTACAATCGAACTATATGCTGCAGCAATAAAAAAAAGTAGCAGTCAATGTATGCATAGAAAATAATCATAAATATTAATGATTACATTTGAGGAAGCCCACAAGGGGAATCTACATAGAAAAAGACTGACTGTATTCGTTACTTCGGCTGAAAAGAAACACGCAAATAAGTTTGATTAGTATTATCTATAGACATTAATAAAAAGAAGAAGAAAAAAAAGAATTCTTCGTTTTCGCGGTGATCTACCTTAGGAATTAAAAAAACACTGATTAATTGGTTAAATTTTTATTTTAAAGTAAAAATTTAAAATAAATGTTCATATATTCTTATTCCATGAGTTTTGAAATATTCTCTGAGTGATAAACGAATAAGAATAGTAAAATGTATGATAAATTATTTATATACATATTCGTACTCGCTAATAGAACTGAATCTAAAGATGGAGTTTTTTCTTTGCTATTTTTTAATACTACTTATGGTGCAATATAAAAAAATCTGAAATTTTCTTTGATGAAATTTCGAAAACAGATTAGTATATATAATATTTGTGTTTTAACGTATAAATTAAAGTTTTCTCCAAACAAATCATTGTACTTACAGCGAAGAGTTCGTCCATAAGGCTTATTTCATGTCAAGTGGTTATCCTCCTTTTTTTTGTTCTCATTATTAGTCCTAGATTCTAATTGTTTTTTCTTCTTAGTCAAACAAAAGATGACTATATATCAGTTTCCTATGTAAAATAACTATGTATCATAATACAAATAATACTTACTTTATATCAAGAAAATATTGATAACAATTAGAGTTAAAATGCAATTCTAGGTATACTAATTCAACGTGTGTCTTTCATTTTTTTCTCTTCTTCGCCTTCTTTTCCATAACAAATTTTGATCTCTATATCAACTACAGGATGTATAGTCTAATTAGTTATTATGCATTCTCATTAAATGATAATTGTTCTCAACATAAGCGACCGTTAATAATAACTGTGCATGTTACGCATATGAAAGTGAATGAGCGATGTATATTATGATTTTGAATCAGTAGGAAAACAAAACGAGAGAAGAAATAAAACAGTTCATTGTCATCATAATAATCTGACTATTATTCTTTGTGTAGAACTAGTCTCTTTTTTTTTACTTGAAGAAGGCAAATTCAACCAATTGAACGGAGCTCAAACGCATGCAGGCTGTCTTACGCATTTGGTACTTTTGATGATAATTATGTCAATGTTAAAGACTCGAGAAGAAAAAGAAGAAGCACTATTGTACTCAGACTAAAGATAGTAGAGAAAGAGAGCGAACAAGAAAATATTGCATTCACGTCAAAGATATTTAAACAGAATGCATTCAATTCTTTTGTACTTTTCTTTTCATAATGCTCAAATTCATTTAACTATGAAGTTAGAATATTTAAGATGCATTAAACAGCGTTTCGCTCAAGAAGACTCAAAATAAAAACAAAACAAAATAAAATAAAAAACAAAACACAATAAAAATAAAAACTGACGAGTTGAAAAGTTCTTGTCACATTATATTTTAATCGTATTAATGATTGTAGTCATTGAAAATTATTGATTAAAAGACACACTTGTCATCATAAAGATGAGATATATTCTCTAAAGTAATAATTATTTCCCATGACTATTTTCGTATCTTTTCCCCTCTATATTACATTATTCATGTAATCCCCTCCTACAGGTTCACATCAGTGTATACAACGCATTACATATAAATGTTCTTAGAATAATCGTTGGTTTTTATTAATTAATTTTTGTTTATTAATTTTTTTCGTATTCGTGTATTTATCCCGGTGATTTAATTTTATGTACACACACGCAAAACGTATAAAGAAAAAGTTTGTTTAATTTGTATTTTTTGTACATCTGACTGAATTAAGTAAACAAAAAACCAGAGTTCGTTCGCATGTTAAGAATTAATTAGACTTCGTTGAATGATATCTATCTGACCCGTTCAAGAGCACAAAACAAAAAAGAAACACAATTCAAGTATGGAAGTTTTTCAAAAATGAACTTCAGTTGGAGTATTGTTATTTGTGTTTATTCCATTGGTAACGCCGGCATGAACATCGCGACTTATTTGTTTCATAAGCTCTTGAGTTTTACGACGATTTCGACGGGCAGCATCAGCACGTAAATAGGGTGCTTTCTTCAAATCTAAATACATAAAAAAAAGCAAATAAAATTTTATTTTAGTCAACCTATAGAAATGTATTTGTCTATAAACACAAGAATCATTGTCGTATAGAAGAAAAAAAAATCCAGGTACTGAAAAAAAATTGTGAGAAACATTTTCAATGAAAAATCTAATATTATATTCGTCCATGTTTTCAGGCATCTCTTACCATCTAATAAGGTTTCAATAGTTCCATCCGTCAATGCCTCACGTTTTATTAATTTTTGATCTTTGATTGCTTCTTTTCGTCCTTTCAGTTCATTTAATAGTTCTTCCTAAAAAATAAAAATAAATTTAGAATGAAAAATCAAACAGTATTAGAAAATAAGTTTTTATGAAAGCAAAGTCAAACAAAATGAAAATAAAAAGGGGGTTTGTTGAACAGAAAAATAAAGTAAATTAGATACCGCAAGCGTAATGAAGAAAAAAAAAGAGTAATTTTTACCTGGAATGTCAAATGATCACTTCCCTGCTCGATTTATGTGTATTATTATTTTTTAAATATTTAATTATGTAAAGAGACAATTTATTTTACCTGTGAACGTTTGGTTATTTGCCGTTTGTTTGGTCTATCAAGAGTTGCTGCAGCTTCACGCGCCAAACGTTTTCGCTCTTCATTTTCATTGTGCGCTTGCTGAAGAGGAAAAATTTGAAAATATTCTAACTGAATGAATAGATTTTTTTTGAAATAATAGACAAACTTGAAATGCTCTTTGAAATTTAACAATAATTGAAAAGAAATTCGACGGAGTTTGGGTACGCGGCGCTTCACCTTGAATTTAAAAAAAAAGGATGATTTCATGTCAATACGCTGTGGTTTGTTTTTACCGAAATATTCTACACATTGATTAAATACATCTTGTGCTGATTTAGCATCTTTTACTAAACGATCAATTCTATCTTGAGCGAAATTAATAAATTCTTCCAATGAACGTATTTCCACATTCTGTAAAAACAAAAGACACAAGTTCAGTTTCAAAAACAAAAGAAAAAAAATTCGATATCAATTAAAAACCTTCATAGTTTGCCGAACAGAAAGTTCTCTTTTAGCATTATCTAAGCCACGTGTTAGATCTTGAACATCAGTTTGAACATTTTCAAGGGACACTAGAATAAAAGAGCAGATATTTCAATATGCTCAAGAATCTTGATCTAGTTGGGTGAAATAAGTTATTTTTCAAAGCTCTTCTCTATTTTGATTAATACATACAATATCTCTGTCAATTTGCATATGACAGAATAATTCATAAGTAAAGGATTGTGTGACATAGTAGACATGATTTTATTTACAAGATATGTTTAAACGTGACTAGCAGCTTTTTTCAATATTATTATTATGATTCACGTAGAATCTATTTCTGTTTTCTTAATCCACAGTGATAGTGTAATATTAATAATATTGAACTGTAATAATTTTTTAACTAGATATTCTCTGTAGAGAAAAAGTTCGATCTAATAAAGCGTTTTCTGTTATGATTTTTAATAAATTCTTTTTTATGCCAAAACTTTTAGAAGAAACTTCAAAATAATTTACATGTGTATACTTCAATTGTAAACGTTGACAATAGGTGTCTAAGAACTTCGCGTTTTCTTATTGTTTCTTCTTTGAATTTGTGAGATAAGATTTATTTTCTATAAAAACTCTTTATCTTCTCCCTTGACAATGGAATCTACTGAACTAACAATTCTTTTTATACGTGCTTTTTTTTCTAATTCTATCTATTCAAAAACTAAATCGTTTGCATTTCATATATAATTAAGCTGTTTTTCATCGAACTGGCGCTCGATTTCAATAGAGAATAAAAATATTATTCAAAATATGTTTTAGTCTAACTTTATTAATTAATCTTTTATCAATGGCCTAAAGTTTTCATCAAGCTATTCTCAGGTCTCAAGATTTATTATCAAAATAGGTTTGTATTGTTACGAGATAAAGAATTCAATGCACCCTTATAGATACTCCTTTGTTCGAAGAGAATAGGGTTCAAAATGTGTGTACGTCATTATATGTCATGCAAGATAATTTAACATACTAAGTATTATATTACAGAAGAAAAAGAAACATGTTAAAATGTCATTTAGAAGAAAACCAGCCATGCCATATTGCATATTTTAACTACACAAAGATTCGTCGAAGAGTTAGATTTCCTTGATTATAACACTATGAGTACAATTCTTATAGGAATTGCATATGAAACGCGAAAAGAATCGTTTCTAATAATAGAAAAACCCATTGAATATAGCCTTTAAAGTTAATATTGCTCAATGGAAAAATCGCATTAATTTTATCTTATAATTGAAGAAAATCGAACTAAAACTAAACTTTTGTATTCTTTCCAATGAGCGTGAAATTTGTTTTTCTAGAGCATCTAATTTAGAAAATATCTGATAAAATGTTAGTGATTCGTAAGATCCATTTAGTGCTCTAGTGATTATTTGAGATAGAAAGGAAAACAATTTCGAAGATCTAAAACAAAAGAGTTCGCAACTCTCGATACAATTAATTGTATATTAATGATTAGCTATATGTAAGTCATCAGCTAACAAAAAATGTGTTGGTAAAGGACATCTTGTCACCCTAATCAGTATTCTAGGCATATAAGCAGAACATACTTGTAAAATATGCTGGCTTTGTTCCTAAATAATTCTTTTACAATTCTTATTTCCTACATTAATTCAAGGGAAAAGACTTCGTTGTTTTAATTCCATGCGATAAGATGGGCTCTATATGATATTCAATGAAGAAGACTATAGCAATAACAAAAATAACAATTATCTTTGTCTGTATTTAATCCTGAACTCTTTAGTAATATCATACCACGACTACCTAACTAAAATCCTAGCAAAAGCTTTGTATCTACATTCAGAAATAACTTAAATTCTGACTCTAATCCGAATTTTTCGATATTCTGCACAGACTCGTTAAAAAACTAGTACATGAAACAACATTTTGTTTAACTATATTTCAATTACTTCAATTTACTCTTCGCTCCATCCCAATAATTTCGTTGGTATATTAAAGTGAAAAATTTTCATTACCTTGTGCAGCTTTTTCAATAGCTTGGAGATCTGTATGAAAATAGAGTACATCAGGAAATCGTTCTTCAATCGTTTGCGTAATATAATGAAGTAATGTTAGACGTTTATCATGTGTACGTGTATCAGTCAACTAATTAAAATAGAAACAATTAGTACGACTAAACAACTAAGAAAAAAAAATGTCATTTACGATTTCCAAACTTGCTAATTTGAAACCATACACTGGACCACGTTTACTACTGTTCATATAATTTCCAAAAGCAAGAATAATCTAATGTAAGAAACACAACGAGAATTATTTCAACATTGAAATATATATATTTTCT
The DNA here is from genome assembly GCA_900239745.1 of Rotaria magnacalcarata. NCBI lineage: Eukaryota > Metazoa > Rotifera > Eurotatoria > Philodinida > Philodinidae > Rotaria > Rotaria magnacalcarata. The sequence continues at coordinate 32,809 of OENM01000727.1, forward strand.
CAGCTTTACTTCAAGCAGTCTCTTGAATCTTGAATTGTTTTTTAATGATGCTGATGCTGCTATGATGGCTTTAAGTTGTGGCATTAGATTTTGATTTGTTTCACTAAAATTTGCCATAAATGAAACAACATTTAATTTTTGCGATAATCTTTCAATTTTTGAAAGCTAAAAAATATAAAATGCAACTACAACATTTGGTAATCTTGATTAAAATTTACTCCATAAAGAAATTGATCATCATCCGATAAGTTCATTAATGATTTTCCATCGGATAAATATGATGCAAATGCTTTTGCTTCTACTTCAGTTGGAATAAAATGTTGTAAAATATCGATTGTATCAGATGTTAAAATTTTTAAATCAAGACTGAAATTAAAATTTTTCGAATAAATCATTATTTTAATCATTTGACATGCATACTTATTTAATGCTCGCGATATTACATTTACATCGAGATCAAGTTTTCGTCGAGCAATACCTATATGAAAGAAAATTGTGATAGATTGAAAAGCTATTTGATAGTCCGATTATGTTAAATCGACGTGAATATAGATTGTGTGCGCTTCTTAACTTTCGTTTCTAATGAATTTAAAAGACCAAAATCGATGCAAAGCTTTTATAGATCGATTTCGAATTTCGTAAGCATGATACTTTCATGTTTCATTCATGTAATTTACGTATATACTTTCAGTACGATATAAAATAAATGTGGAAACTTCGGATTTCATCCGAGAGTTATGTGTACTGCAAAAAGTACATGGGACATATGAGTCATTCTAGAATGTCTGAACACCAAAATTATCATGAGAAACTAGGCACTTTGGTTACTGGATGCAGTTTTTGTGCATTTTGAGAGCGTTCTCAGGCGATGTTTTGTTGGAAAGCTACGATTTAGTTCCAAACTAGTATCAGATTCGGAATCAGCGTTAAAAACTGAATCGATTTATATATGTTGTGGATAATTCTGAGAAAAACCTTTTTCTTTGAAAAATCGCTGTACTCCCCCTCAGGGATGGTCTGGTCAATAATGACAATTTTTTCGATAACTCAGCCACTTCTTGATGGATCCTTCTCATCTTCGAACTCGACTGAAACATTGATGAGACTGAACTGTGTAGAAACTTTCATCACGATCTGACTCTCCTTTCGAAAGTTATCGTGTAAACGGCCGGCCGAACATACTGACCGATTCTAGAGTGTACTCACTTTTTGAGTACACAAAAACAATTTCCGCTAACGAACGAAGTAGAATGAAATAATGCTTTGAATGGAAAAATTCATTTCTTTTGAGAATTATTAACGAGAAAAATAATGACTACTTCAACTAGCTACGAGTTGCTGAATAATTCAAAAGCTAAATTTTTCCAGTTCTAAAGCTAAAATGTTCTTCGAGTCAATTAACATGATCGAGTGGCAAATCTCTATCTAATGAAGCATCTATCAGCTGTAAAGGACATTTTTTAAATTCTTTCTTTTACTATTTAACACAAGGTGAATAGAATTTTGATTTCTGATTCTATAAATTTTAAAACTTGCTTTTCTGCTTATTCAAAGACTACTGTTTCTTTAGAATCTTCACAAGCCTTCTTAGCTTTTCTACTAGAATCTCTATTTCATTTGGTATCCTCGTATCGATTTGTTTGAAACTGAAAAATGAGAATAACATGCAAAGATAAGCTTGTAGGAAAAAAAATCAATCATTTATTAGAAATAATTGAAATAGAATTGTTGAGACATTTCTTTTGCGTGATTAAGTACAAGTGACTGCATGATAAGGTTTCTATTCTTTTTTCTAATATGTTCCCTCTTAAATATCATAAATTATTATACTTCTATGTTTTCTTTACTCAATCAACCTGTTTTTTTGTTAAAGCTATAGATCATAAAAACAATAAATGTCTTTTTTCTTCTAATGTATACCTATTAAAATTCAATTAAATATATTGGATATTTCAAAGGAATTTCTTTTCGATCCTTTTCTTGATGTCTTCATCTAAGTTTGTTTTTCTTTTCATGTTTTGTCATCATAACGTCAAGAGTATGCATAATAAATATGTTATGATCAATCTCAAGTACCTTAAAAAAAAATATTTTAATACTTTCGACTTTGTTTTCAAACATAGTACAGAGAATAATGTCGAGGCGGCTAGTGTATATTATATAGATTTTAAATTTATTGGCCGTCGCTCGCATCGACTAGAAACATTTCATATTACGAACGATGCGATAAAACAATTTCTAATAGTTGTACATAAAAATAAAGATAATTCGCAAAATTGACACTTCAATAGACAGCAACTTTCTCTATGCAGTTTTTGAAATCAATGATTCGAATATATTTGCTCATGTCTTATGCATATCTGTACAATATTTAATATTATAAATCGACTTTGATGAAATTCAATGTCAAAATCGAATATTGCTATGAATCTTGTCTTTTATCCTTACCTAAATTTCGTTGACGTTGTGCATCAATTAATGTTAATCTTTCTGGAATTTTCATATATTTCTGTTTTAAATGTGGACTAACATTTCCTTGATTAATTGGTAAGCCAGATCCTGTTTTAAATAATTCTTCGAATGTTTCAAAATCAATTATCTAACAAAATCAAGACTTCTTTGAGTAAATAATTAAACAAAAGGAAAACAATTTACTTTGAAATATTTTTCATCGTCAAGTTCACAGAAAACAGTACCACGAACTTGTCCGGGTTTTAAGGATGTCCAATTAAGATTCGGTAATTTATATTTTGTTTGAATTTTCTTTTTAATTGTCATTGAACCAGGAGGTGCATCGAGCATACCTGGTGGTGGCGGCATACCGTTGATGAGTGGAGGCTAATAGAAAACAAAAAAGGTACAAATATAAAGTACAAATTTCACATACTGGTCCTGGTGGTGGTGGTGGTGGAATAAAGTCTAAAATTGTTGGAGAATATATATAGAGAGAAAGAGAGAGAAGATGCAATAAATGGTTCATTACTTGGAGGTGGTAATGGTGGAGCTGGAGGTATATTGGATCCACTACTTGTAGGTGCACCAGGAGGAGCTGATGATATTGATGATGTAGAACTATTTGAAGATCCTAAGAAATAAACAAAGAAATTAGAAAATGCTAAATCTAGTTTTTCTTGTGGCCCATATTAAACGGTGGAATAGTGTAGAATAACTGCCTTAAAAAAGTTAATATTCAGATAAATTTAAGATAACAAAGACCAAGATCACGTCTTTATAATCAGATTATAATGTTTGATTTTTTTCTCATTTAAAAAATGATTTAAAACACAAAATTCTTTTATGTTCTGCATTTCAAAATGCGCTCTTTTTTACAAACAAAGTCGACATACATCGAATGAACTCTACTAGATACTCTGAAAGCGCAGTATTATAGAACTAGAGCTTTTATACGATATGAATGTATCTCCGATGGAACTTAATATAGGACAAAAAAATAACCGTAACTTCTACGAATTGATACAAAAAGCATAAAATCATTATAACGATGTTGATTATATTTACTCTTAGGTCTCTCGCGTGAATGCATACCTATTTCATGATGACTTCTTTTTAATGTATTCAATGTCTGTGACATATCATCGCGTTCTTTCTATAGAAGAAAAAATGATTCAATATATTTCATATTCAAAAATGGTCTTCTCTTACTTTAACATTTTCCATTTGTTGTTCGGCAAAGCTCAGTGCTTTTTGTAACTCCGCTTAAAATAAAACAACGATAAAACAGTACGAAAAAAAGAATACTTCTGTCTCATTCTTTACCCATTTTACTACAATTTCCACTTTCCAATTCTTGAACTCGCTCATTTGTCTGTCGTAAAACAAAATCAGATTAGAACACATCCATTTAAACATTTATGCAAATAGAAAGAACAACTTACAGCGCCTAATTGTTCTTCTAATTCCGATACTTTTGTAATTGCTTGCTGTTTTGTTTCTGAATCTTCAAGTAATTGACCAACATCAAAGTAGTTGTCAAGAAAGGCATTGATTTGTAATATAAATAAATCACATTCACTATGAATCTCCAAATATTTCTATTCATCGTAAAACAATAGAGGTCAATAGTTAGCAAAAAGTGAAAATAATATTTACTTTCAGACATTCATCGAGGCCAAGCCGTTTGAATTCTTCTTGTAAATATACACGATAATTCATATCTTGTACTGAATGTACAATTATATTAATAAATTGCATGCACGCAATCTACGTATGAATAGAGTATTTTTAAAAAAGGCAGCTGCTTATTCAAATAATTTTACCATGTAATCAACATTGAATTCTAATGGTTGAGTAAATGATTTCATTAATATTTCGAATCGATGTCGTTCTTGACATACCTAAAAGAAAAGAAAATTTTTATATTGTCTTTAGATCTATAAGAAAAATTACGATTCGAAAATTATCGAATGCTGCTAATACAGCGTCATGACCTAATTCGACCAAACATACAGCAGCAAGTAATTCCAATATCAATGCTTTGCATCTGTAAAAACAAATTAATGAAGAATTGATTGTTTAAAAGGATTAAAAAAAAATTTACCGATAATTTTTATGTTGTAAACTAAGTGTGATATAATTAAGAGCAGATGGATGTTGAATAACCAAATTAAAGCCATTCTAGAAAAAAAGAATATATATTTTTAAAATGATGTGATTCAACACAGAATTCGTTTGTTGTGAAAAATTATCGGCGATTTTAATGAATGGTAAAGAGAATTAATTCAATATTCGTTTATTAGAATCTTTGATGATCTGAATGAACGTTAATACTAGTTAATAATCACGACTGTATGTTATGTATTCTTAGACTTCTCATCAAGAATTTAACTTTGATTACATAATCCACTTCAATTGTGAATTTACGTTTAGCATTTATATCACATTCAACGTTTTCGAATACTATTCGAAAAAATTTATTTTGTTTTAATTTTCCTTGTAAATTTCAAATGACCAAGACTAAAAGAGTAAACTATGCTCTGCCAAATGAAACGTCTCTCGGTTGATTGCGATAGCTGTTGATCTAGTTACATCAACATTAGTGGAGGCAAAAAAGTTGGTTGATTTTTCTGATTAGCCATGTGGAAACACTATTGTTCTATATTCCATCAGACTGATATATTTCGGCCAATATACATTGAAATGAACCGAGAGACAGCTGATTTTTGTTTTGTCTAATTGCTTTCTGTATACCTCTGACTGAAATAGTTCAGCGAATTGAAATAGCGTCGTTTAGACCAGCATGTGCAGTTCATGTATACTGTTAATCATACTTTAATTTCGTTTCTCACTAGGATATTGAAAAGAATTAACCTTCATCGATGGCATCAAAATTTTACTATACTTATTTAATCCACACGTACATGTATAACGTTTCTTCGATGACATTCATGAAGGTTAAATTCATGATATTTTTCTTGTCAAATCAACGCGTCAAGGTATACTAATGAATAATTTCGGACAACAAACACAGTTTTAAACGGCTAAATCCTAAACTGTCTAGTAGTCGTTCAAAAGATTTCTAAAAACAAGTTATCGAAGTTGAAAATCTTTTATTTGCCAGACAGACAGTCTAGCCTTGAGTAAACAACATTCGATTTTGTCGGTAACAAATAATAATCTCATTTAAAATCACTCCTTGGGCCCTTACTAATATTTATCAATAGACAACGTAGAATAATTTTAGTAGCGACAATACGTATTCCATAAAATAGAAAATTATATTCACTTGATTATTCATAATCGCTCGAAGGCACATAATGCATAGTCGAACATCATCGGTAGCTTCACCAATTTGATATTTTTTTATTTTTCTATGTAAACGTTTAGCATCGAATCGTCCCAGTGTGAAACGTTTTAATGTTGAATTTTCATCAGCATAATTTAAATTTCCATGATTTAACATTGCTACTGAAAACAAGTGAGGATTGTCATTTGAATTTGATAAGGGAGTAATACTATGTGCACTATCAACTTCACTAGAAGAAAAAAAATAATAAAGCAGAAATTTTATCTTATTATTGATTAATAAATAAAATAAAGTTAGTTTATCGTTCATGACACCGAGCAGCGAAAAATAAAATGAGCTGTTATTCTCACCTCAGAAAACCGCAAAAGAAAAAACGTTTATTTCTTATGAGTGAATTTCTTTTTAATTCATGAACATCAGGTTCAAATCTAATTTCTCATAAATTGAAAAATTCGACACCAAATAGACTAATTGATTTTACTCACCGCATTACTTCTAATGATGTTATTAAATAATCAAGTAAAATGCCAAGACCATTATTGTATGAATTAAGAAATTCATGAACCCATCTAAAAATTTCAGTATATAATGTTGTTTTTTTTTTGCTAAAATCCAATGATTTGGTTACCCAATAGTATTCGTACGTAATGAAATTTCTAAGCTTGAAAGTAATTGAGTTGATGGCTCAGCAGGATGTTTCTTTTTCTAGAAACAGACAAATATGAAAGCATACTATTTTTTTTTTCTAAGTTGAATTTTATTACTAAAGTTGACGCTTTTGGCACAAGATTAGCACCACGAATATATATTTTTAAACCATCGATATAATATTGTGGTGGATGCTTTGCGGTAACTTGATCCTAGTTCATTATTGGAAAAAAAAGCAAAAAACATTAATCAATATTAACTGGATCTTTTCACATACTCGATCGCGAATAATATCCCATTTTTTTTCCGATGAAAATTCTCTTAACATTTTAATTTTATCTGGTGGTAAATCCATTGCAGCCTAGCAAAGATAAGTATATGTCAAATAAAGAAAAAACATGACTAAGTGTATTATTTACGATCGTATGTTGAAATAGTTCGTCTAAGGTTCGATCATCGGGTCGAAGTTGATTCATTTTTTCTAGACTTCCAACACTCTAAATGAAATACTAATCGGTATGATTTCTTACAAAGATTTTAATTTCTTTTGTTTACTTTTCGTAGTGTATCCGATGTGTTAAGGCTTAATGTTGATCGCATAGGAAGTGTTCCTGTTTGCCATTCGGACGATGATATCGTCCTGTTGAAACTATTATTCGTCTCCGTTGTGTTGACTGTTTCTTTTTTTACATATATAAAAAATTCGAAATCGATCTAAAATGGTATACGAAAAGATGTTTTTCTGCATTTCAACGAAACTAAAACACAGTTTAAAGAGCATTTATTTTATAATCAAAAGAAAAAAAAAACAGAAGCATCTGAAATAAAACAAAAAACCATACATTCAAGAAAAAGAAATAAGACATAATACTCGGTAATCCAATCGAGATGCGAAGAAAAAACACGAATGTTTTGACAAGTGAGGACTGAAACTAAATAAACAGTTTGGATTTCAACTACCGTTTGAATATATATTTCTAGTGAAGAAGAAAATATATTGTACTGTGACATTGATTTTAAATAGAAAAATAAAATGCTTCGGATCTAATCAAATATATATTTATCGAGTGTCTCTGTGAAGCCTCTTTCAATGACAATCGTTAGCGGTCTAGTTACTCATATTACAACATTGTATCTACGTGAATAAATATCTACTATTAACATCTCTAACTACTGAAGTAGTACAATCATCAATAGTTACTTGTCAACATGTTTTTTTCCTTCTCTCGTCTAAGAAATCCGCTGTTTGAATATAATATGTTCTTGTATTTATTAGTATGAGTAGACTATTATAAAAGTACGAAACATTTCAATAACCAACTCACCGACGACTCATGCGTTATCAAGGTTAATTGAAAGCGATATCAATATAAATGTATCAAAAAGACGAGCAGACATTTCGTCACATTGAAGAACAATAATATATTAAAAAATATTGATAAATTTATTATGAATCATAGATTACGATTTCCTTCTTTTTTCCATTCATTCATTCATACAAATCGTAAGCGTACACACCTTTGAGCGAAGGCCGCACCACCTTCACCCATCCATTTTTCTCATTGACGATCGAAATATGATGATCTTTCTTCTCTCTCTCTTCCCTTTTTCTCTGTCTTTCTATTTTTCTTGATCGTCATCAGTGTTTCGTTCGGTTGTTTAATTTTTATGATGCATTTCTTTTTTTTTTCTTTTCGTTTTAGTTTTTCTTACCTAGATCATAATAAATCAAAACAAAAGAAGAAAAGAAAAACTAGGAATTAAGAGTAATACTAAAAATTGTAAGAAAAAAAAACGACGAAGAAAATACTAGTATACAATAATACATCGATTAAGAATAAAGCGAACACGATCTCGTCATAAAAATACAGTACACTATTTTTCGATACTTTTTTTCTTCTTCTATACCTGTGTAGGCCAAAGTGAAAAGGTGATGGTGGCATTATCGACGAGTGCTTGATAAGCATAGACTTTCGACATCTTGTTCGAATATATCTTCGCATTTCTTGATGTTTTTTCAACCAAATCGAAAAACGGTAGGATTTTTTTATCGGTATTTGTAAGACTATGGTATGCTATTTTTTTTCACTTGAATATCNCATCTTGTTCATGTTACAGTTGAAACAAGATTACTATCGATAGGAATATTTTAGCGGTACTAAATACATTACAAAACTATAGATAACGTATTCTATACATGATAATATTTACTCAAACTATATTGACCATCTACACTATGGATACATATAATCTAACTAGAAGAATATTGCCGATTAGTACATGTGCATGACCTTGATAAATCTTATTGTTAAAAAGACACTGTACTCAAATAATAATAAATCATCATCTCGCCAGAAAAGTCATACTTCCCTTATATATATATATATATGGCGAAGAAACATAAAAGAGTGAATATACTGAATGAGAGAGAACAATGAGAACGTAAGGAACTGATCAGTAAAATAGTTGTTGACACAACTGCTGGCTTCAATAGAATTGAGCCGATTTGGTCGGCTTATATTTATAGATAAATATATGTGCGAACCGCATAACTGATCTAATATGATATATGAATGTCATTATGACAAGCGTTACCGTCATTCTATGTTCAGAATACAAAAGGGCTCCGATTAATATGAAAGCACAAAAGAAAATGGAATGGGAGAAAGAAATAGATAAACCGAGGTGAATGAGTGAGTAGGATACAAAGGTCATCGAATATAATACAGAAGGAGGCAATCATCAGAGAACAAAGCAGAACCGGATGTGTAATACTCACGTTCAATTGCTCATGGACTAAGAGGAGAAGAGGCAGGCACAGTAGGAAGTCGATATATTGATAATAAATATAAGCATCGAATAAGTTCGCTCTATGAAAGTAGAAGTTTTTCTTTTCAAGAGTAGAAAAAGAAAAACTTCAGATCATGTTTACATTGCAAAAGTAAGCATCAAATAAGAAAAATCTATATACATATAATCGATAAAGTGTTGTTTGCATTTACTTGATGAAACTACACAAATATCTTTGAAATCTTATAAAATTGTTTAGCATAGGCATTTAATCGATCACAAAAACAAATAAGTAAAAAGAAAAAGAAAAAGAAAAGGAAAAGATAAAGAAAGATAAGATTATGATGAACGATGATAATAGTGGCCTAATCTTCGATTGGGTTCAACAAATAGCAATACAACTAAAGATAAGGAATGTGGCGCTTTAGTTAAATTGTTTCATGAAGACATCTGTTGATATAAATTAATTATCTATGCAGCATTTTAATTTTCATCAACTATCTTCAAACATTAACTTCAAATATATACTCACTTAAATCGATAGTATTCTTGAATAAATCAAACGGAAGCTGTTGAATATTAATGAAAACCCTTCAAAAACAAAATTGCCAATCATCAATAGATTTATTACAAACCGGTTAAATACTATTTGTACTCTATATACTTTTGTTAATGATTGATTCATGTATAATTATATAGATTTCTTCGTACAAGGGAATACCTATTTCGATTTGTCCAGATTTTCGTAAACCAAAAAAAGAAAAAGAATACAATAAGTGCTTAGTGCCACTACCGACAATGGACTTGATCCAGCATTACCCTACCACTACTGATCGTTATAACCCTACTATTAAAAGAAGAAAAAGCTTAATAATTACCATAAGTGAGACGAGATTGTACGGTTGAACTTTAAGGCCGTCAGGCATTGTGTTATTACCCATGATTTCTTCCATACGACACTAATAAATGAAGTTTTACAATAATATAACACAAATTAATTTTTATTTATCAAAAGAAGAGCAGATTTTATTTTTGTTTCTCAAATAGACTTCAAAAGTTAAATATCTACAGATTTTTATATTGAATATACATATAGTGCTTGATATTTTATGCTACGATAAATCTACCAATCGTTTCACTGTGTTTGTTGCATCAAAATATTTGCTTGTTGTTCGTACCGACGTTTCAATAGCATAAGTGCATATAAAATAAGGCTATTATATACAAAGTAGAACTGATTATCGGCCAGTTCAACAGTAGCAGAAATTTTAGGGCGAATATTTTGCTGAGAGCAAAAAAAAACATGTTTGCTCCAAGTTCTACGGATATTTCACGAAAACAAAAATGTCAGGTTTGTGATAAGTCATAAACAATTTAACAACATGCCTATAGTATAACATGGTTAATATCAATAGATCAATACAATTCGAGATTTCTATCAAGTTTCAAACATTGTAAAATACTATGTAGATTTTTCTTTTAACTAGTAATGATAAATTAGCAAAATTGATGTTATATTGCCGTCATAATCAGGTAGAGTTTCTTACATGCGTACAACTGATTCAATCATAATTTGATGTCTTACACGCGGGCGCGAATATTCTCTGAGGCAAAGACGGATATCGCTGCAAAAATGAACCTATGTTGAGGTAGAATTGATGTTTCAACGTGTTGTAATGAACAAAGATCTCGCTGAAATCAATCTTACAGTGAGATATATATCAACAACAATATATAATCCTGGAGCAAATTTGGTGATGTTCATTGACTCAGTAGAGGTGTTTTTGTGAATCTAAAAGAGAATGGCCATCCCTTTGATACTACTGTATAATTAATATGAAATAGTGACAAAATTTTATCGCTCTAACAGAAATAACCTTAAAACTATAGAGTTCGAGAAAGAAAGTTGTTGTTTTCAATTTCAATTTCCCACAAGGCAAATGCTGAGTCATATGAATCAGAAAACAATAGATGTCGCAAAGTATCTCTGGAATAAAATAAATGGAGGAAGCGTAGAAAGATAAGATGAATTCGATTAACCAATTGTTAAGATTCCATGATTCATTCGAAAAACTAAATTGTTTATTTCATATTTTACAAACATCGATAAAAGTTCTTTTTTTTTCTAATCATACATACATACATATCTGTATTCGTCTTATTTAAGATCGACACTAAATTGCGAAGAATTTTCCGGCATGTCGAAAGTACAAAAACAACGTGTACAAACATTTGGTAGAAAAAAAACAGCTACAGCCGTAGCCGTATGTCAACAAGGTACACAGAAAAATATCATTTATTTTATTGAATTATTAAAAATTATGTTTCATTTGAAGGTCACGGTTCAATCCGTGTCAATGGTCGACCATTACACCTTGTTGAACCACAAGCACTTCGTTTTAAACTCGAAGAACCAATCTATCTTCTTGGCCGAGACAAATTTGCGCAAGTCGATATACGTATTCGTGTTAAAGGTGGTGGTCGTATTGCACAAGTTTATGCTATTCGACAGGCATTAGCAAAATCAGTTGTTGCTTATACACAAAAATTTGTTGATGAAGCAACCAAAAAACAAATACGCGATATACTCGTACAATATGATCGATCATTACTTGTTTCTGATCCACGACGATGTGAACCGAAAAAATTTGGTGGTCCAGGTGCCCGTGCCAAATATCAAAAATCATATCGTTAAATATATGGATGGACTTGTTTTGTTGATCGCTTTTTGTTATTTTTTCTCAAATGAGCGTACATGAAAAAGAAAAGAAAACATAATAAGAATATGATGATGAACGACGAAATAATAAAACAACTCGATCCGTCAGTCATAGAAGTTGTTGCTTTTGAATTTATTTAAAGGCTTTCATTCTTTTCCTTCATTCAAAAACCAAACAAGGATCAGATAAGATTTTCAAATCAAAATATCTCATAGATGAAAGAACAATAATTAGAATCACAAAAACTGTATCGATTGGTCACCATGTGCATTTATATGTAGTTAAGATGAATAATTGAACTAGATATTTTCATTCTCTACGAAGATTTCCATTTATTAAAAGTTTCATTTTGATTTTATTATGAATCAACTTAAACCCCTACACAGAATAGAATCCCACCCCCTGGGTTAGATTCCTCCGTTGAAAATCAAGGTTTATTTCATGAAAAATAAATTAAAACCGATGAAAAATGAATTAAAACCGATGAAAAATAAATTAAAACCGATGAAAAATAAATTAAAACTGATGAAAAATGAAAGGATGAACATTTCTTTATCAAATAACGCAAAAACTAACATCAGGGCATGCTTTGTTACAAAATTATAGCCTGCGGAACAAAGACACCACGCATGGGCTTCTATTATGTGGGGGGTTCAATGTAACATTGAGTTCTATTGCATAGCTGTTAATAAAGTTATTATATAATTAAATTGACAATAAAAATTTAGCATAATTAATGTGCTGCGAACCAGAAGCATTTATGTAGTCCATCGCGAGTTTCTTTTTTACTTGAGATTGTACGCATCGTTTTGGTCGTTTTGTGACGCAATGATCTTGAGAACCAAAAATGATAAAAACCTCATTTAACCGCAAGATAGAAGTGTCGAGATCGAACTTCTTCTATCTGTCTTGGAATCTTCAATCTGAAATTCCATTCTCCTCAGAAATTTGTTTCGAGATAATTAAAATGATGCCATCAACATATGTTAGCCACTACAGTCTATTCGTTTACAGCTGATCTAAGATAATGAATCATAGAGATGATTAATCGATCAATCGAAATCGACCCTTAAGAATGTACCGCTAAGTAAAAATAGAGTTCTCTCAGTGATGAATTTCGTCATGTGGACATAAAAAGTATTCAAGATTTCTTTGCATTGAAGATTTTTTCATGAAGATCCGAAGTTTTGCTTCGCATCGCATTTCGTATACGAGTGCAACTCGAATACCATTTAGTTGTTTATTGAAATGTTGCGTAATTCAATTTGTTTTCCGTTCGGTATTTTATTCATTGATATACGATGAAATGTCAGATAATTAGTAAATAACATTGAGCTATGTACTCAATTGGATCAAATGAAAGTTTGCTGTTAGAGATACAAATGAGATTGGTATAAATAAAATGATAAACAAGAGGAAACTATTTGACATTATCATTGATATGCTTTCATGTAAGATATTACTAGCAGATATATCAAATAAATTTAAAGATAAACTCAAAATTCTTCTTTTATTTGATAAATAAATAAATTGTTTGTTGATAAACCGATTTATACAGTTGTATTATATATTAACTGCACAAGTAATCGAATTTTTGAGAAAATAGAAATCATGGTATAGCTACACGGCTCAAAACAAATGAATAATTTATGTTGTCAACAAAATTTTATTTCAAAATAATTTTTTAGATACATGCAAACACATTTCTGTCGATACATTTAATTAAATACAAAAGAATGTTGCATTATTAATGATAGACTTGATTTAGATGTTATCTATATGACATTATTTATTCAATCACAATGTGATAAGCCATTACATATATATTTCTAATTGATACACTTTCTTGATCCTCTCTCTTTCTAAAATATACTAAGCAAACAGATCGTTTAGCTCAAATAATAAATCCTCGTTATATAACTGCATTTTCTATTGATGAACATGAGAAATTTCACTAATATTCGACGAAAATTAAATAATATGCTAAATGAACAGTAAATAGAAGATACCATTTTATTTTAGTTAATGTTTTATTCCTAATAGATAAGATTCAATTTCATATCTTAATGATGATGGATACTGATTAGGTAACCGACCATGTATTACGTCATTATGATTAGATGTTTAACGTGATTTTCATTTGAAAATCTTAAATTGACTTTCGTCTTTAGCTTAAAGAGATTTGTTTCCTATACACAATCCAGTGTAAAATGAATGATTAAATTCATAACCAAAACAATTATCTGAAAGAATTAATATTACATTTTGTCAAGTTTATGTACTTGAAGGATTAAATAATAATTATTAGTAAATATAAAAGAAATTTGATATTGTTTTTCTTTTTTCTTTTGTATCAAACTCAAAAGTGAGTTAGATATTATTTTGACGATAGTCCACTGCACCGGTCTATTAAAGGGAAAATGATCAAATATGATACGGGTTAATCTCTATATTTTATTTTTATTGTATAATGAAATGTTCTTTATAATACAAAAAAAATGGGACTGTAGAGTTTCATTGTGATATTAAAAGATCGATGGCAATTTAAATATAATTAGGAATCTATTTTCGATATTCGACTTAGATTACTAAAAAATTCCTTACGTAAGAATTAGAATTACATATATGTAATTGTATGATTCTAGCTTGAATAATCATACTTTCGAAGCATTCGTTTTCGCTCATTAACGAATGCACAACGATGTTTTCAATCTATGAAATTCAATTAGTGATTACTCCACAGATTCCCAATATGATATGTATCCCATCGTCTTATTTGAATCATATATGCAAGATTTTTGATTGATAAATAAAATTAAAAATATTCAACATATCCATATTTGGCTATGTGGAGTGGCAATTCAATTGAAATTATCCCATGTAAAGATAATTGATATGTTCTTGAGTCAATGAAACTTTATTGCAACATAATTCATTTGAAATAATAAATAAAATTATTTTACAGGATCTAGAATTGATTCTCTTGTTCCTATCCATTTCGTTTTTACTCTCTCTCTTAAACATTAGGCAAGATACTTAAAATAGATATGTGAATTTTACTACAGGATTCGAGAATTTCTTTTCATAACTATCCAGTTTTATGGTGAGTTCAGATGAACTATCAACGAAAGCAACACATCCAGTTTTATCAATCAACTAGAAACACGAAATAACAATAATTTGTTCGTAAAATCAAAATCTTGCCTATGATTGTATTTTGTCGCCTTCGGATTGCTTATCTGTAAAAGATATTAGTTTATCTTTTATTCATCACTACTATTTTGATCTTGTTTTTCTTTTGTGAATTCCTACAGATCAATAAATGCATTTTCTATGTACACTTAACTTAAGTTGGCATACATTGCATCCTTTAATTGAATGCAATGACTCTTAATTATTACGTGGATCAAAATAATTGTCAATCATCTTTGTTTATAAATTTCAAGAAATTTGACTATCTGATACTTTCTATTTTTCACATAATATATGAAAGATCGATGCAACAAAAACTTACAGGTGAAAGAATCGGTAGCTTCCGACATTTGATACAGTTGTCCGCTAAAACCTTATTGTGATTAAATCTTCAACTTTGAATTTTCATATTAGAACGAAAACTTTCTCAATTAATTCATACCAACTAGCTGATAAAAAATGAATTTGTACAGAAAATTATTAAAGCAATATTTAAAAACTTCGTTTCAAGAATTAAAACGCGGCAATTTATTCTTAGAATACGTATGAATTTTACTCTCACTAGTTGGTTTTAGAAAATTATGAAACTAAAGTAAACTGTATTCTTCGATTTCTAGAGAATTTTCGTGTGAGCACAATTCAACTTAGCAGTCGAAAATATTATTGTGCTAAAATTGCTTCGATTGATGCATAAGAAAACATATTCTTCGAATATGTTGATGTTTGTCGAGTAGTCGAAACTTCGAGAGCGTTGAAGTAGTTGAAATCCAGCCGAACAGTCGATAATTTTTGTTTCGATACATTAAATCTTCTCATATACTGATTACAAATTTCCCTGTGGTTGTCGAGTCATTTGAAATCGACATACATATTTCAAACTTTCAATATGATCATGACACACGTTGTATTATTTTTACAATCTTTTACAATAAATATCATTCTTGAAACAAAATAAATAATTTCATTTATAAGAAGAAAAAAAAAGGAAATTAAATTCTGGATATCATAGTCGTTTGCTTTCTTCTAAACATTTTGTAACTTCTTTAATCAGTGGATGTGTGCTTGGATAGTTGACTCGAAAGATTTCTGCAGCATGTGAATAATTAGCATGTGCTTCAATTGATGATAATAGTTTTGATTCAAGTTTACCTAAATTGAAATAACTTATTCCAATATCGGGATGATTTGAATTCGTTTGACCCAAACATTTTAGACGTATTTTCAAAGCTTCTTTAAGTTTATCAGCCGCTGCGCTTGAATCATGTTGAGCTAAATAAATACAACCAAGTAAATCAAGAGTTGACGCTTTTTCTAGTTGATATTTTTCTCGTACATCCAACGCTTGAAGTGCCCATAGAAGAGCAGCACCATAGTTTTGTTGTTTATAATAAGAACTCGCCATCTACAATGAATCGAAAATGAAACCTAATACAAATAGAAATATATGATTTACGTTATGATAACATGCACCTAATCCACGCTGATTTCCCACCGCTTTATACATTTCAAGTGCTGCTTTGTAATATATAAGCGCTTTATTTCTGTTACCGATTTCATCGTAGCATACACCAAGATTGTTTAAGAAGGTAGGCCGACAATTATTATTACAATTTGATAGATGAGCAATTTGATTTTCACAATATTTTATGGCAAATTGATACTCTCCCATATCAAAAAGAAGTTTTCCAAAAAGCACTGAATGCTCATTTGAATCGATTTCCGTTGCATACGATTGTTCAATATAATTATTAACACTTAATTGATCATGTCGACTTAATGAGAGATGAACAACATATAATTTATTTTCTTCCATAAATTCGACCGATTCAATACGAAATACAGATCCGATCGAAATGAGAATTTCTTCTTCTCCTTTATACCGACTAAATTCACTGATATCAGCAAATACAGTGCTGTATTCATTATTCATATCAACATCGATTTCAAATAAAACAGGTTCATCATTTTGTTCTTTACGACCGAAATTGAATTTATTTGCAACATCTCTATCTTTTGTTGTTGATACAAAACTATTGAGTGAAATAATACCATTGATACATTTGGAAATCGAGAGAATTTGTGATAGTTTTAATCGTTGGCCACGATAAAGTTGAAGTATTCTACTGGATACTGGTTGTTTAAATTTTTCGTGTAAATCTTTCAATTGTCGACACAGTAATTTAATCATATAACGATACGAATAGATCGTTGAAATATTACCGGAAACTAATGCTTCATTGATACTTCGATATATGATAGAATTATTTGTATACCACCAAACAGCTCTTTGTGCATTTTCCCCTAATGATTCATTTGTAAATTCATCTATTGGTATCAGTAATCGTTTATCTTTACATGTGTTACGAAAATAAGCAATCATTTCTTCTTTAGCATTTATATCATCGTCTTTTAAGTCAACCATAAAACTGCTACACTTATAAAACCATAGAAAACGTGCTTGATCTTCTTTTAAGCTGTGAATCGGATGTTGTTCATTGGGTGTATCTTTTAATGAGGATGTGTCTATTATATAAAACGAAATATCAATTGATGCTTTTCCTTTTTGTCCTATTTCAATTTCAAATACCTGTATTAGCATTATCTCGATTATTAAATAAACTAAAGCCAATTGTAACGTGATCTCTTTCCATGCACTGTTGAATTCTATCAAATAATTCAGCTGTTTCTGTGCATACTGCTCGAACTTTCTTGTATTTTAAATGTTGACAATATTTTACATTTGGAGAAAATATAAAAATCGTAAAAATACCGGTGCAATCATGTATGACTGGTAGAAGTTCTTCACTAAGCGATTTAGAGACAATGAATATAATGTAAGATTTCTCATTTATATCATCTTGTCTTAGTATATAATCAGCACATTCTTCTTTATCGGTGAAAAGTTTTAATTTATCATCCAACTCAAACCATGGTAGTCTATTTTGTTTAATTCCATAATTTTCGATATTTTGATCTAACCAAACCAAATGATGATGATACGACTGAATATCATCGCCAATTGAAGCTGATTTTTCTAATACAACAGAACGTCTTGCACTCATGAGAATGCTAAAATTTACGACAGATATCTAAAACACACATTTATTTGTACTCATAAGAAAGGAAAAAAAATTTCCTTTTCTTTCTTTCTCCATGTTGACGATAATCATGATAAAGTTTCAATGTCTGAAACATTTTCGTAGACGAAAAAATACATGATAGGCATCAAACTAAGCAATCAGGACATTACATGTCGCTCATTTTATTATTCTTTTCTTTCTTTTTTGAAGTAAACAAGAAAAGTAGAAAAAATGAGTTGTTTTCAATTTTCTTCTTTATTGTGTTTAACAAATAAAATCAGCTCCAGGACATGATGGTGCACATTGGGCGTACCATTGGCTACGTGCATAGCAACGAAGACCTTCAGCACAGCGTGTTAGACCCACATATCCCTCACCTAAATAGATAAAAATATTTTACACTCAAACGTTTTGCAAAAGCTATACCTCCACACTGTTCCTTTTCTCCGACGACGTCTGTTTCACAGGCCCATGTCGGTGGACAAGCTGGACGACATTCGGCATATAAAGCATTGTTTCGAAAACATGCTGTTCCAGTTGGACAGACTGCGTTTATAACATTGTTACATTTTGCATAAGCAGGTAAAGTAACTGGACGAGGAATTGGAGTGGTTGTATGAAAAAGTGCATAGCATCCCCAATCTATTTAATAATACAAAAAAATCCTTTTCTTTTCAGCTATCACGATAGAATAGATAGTTTTACCTGATGGGCAATCACCAATTGGACGACACTAAAATAATTAAAATTTCAGTTAATTAAAAAGCTATTATAGATAATCGCTCACTTGAGAATAATAGATACTTCGAGCATAACAAGCATAACCAGCTGGACATGGTCTTGCAAGACCCCAACCTTCACCGGCACATTGGGCCCATTGAGCAGCATAGCCTGGCGTCACTGCAATGTAAGTTTCACATTCCCAACCAAGATTCAATGGACAACTGTATTGACATGATGAAAACCATTTGTTTCGACGAAAACATGTCATACCATTGTCGCAAGGAAAATTACCATAGCCTTCACCAGCACATTGCTCATAGATAGCTACCGAATAGGCAATATCTATGACCGTAACCAATAAGGCTAATTTCACTAAAAATGTTGATATCATATTGATACTATGCAATTTTTCGAATTGTAACTGGTATTCAATTATTTTTAACAGTGCCTTATATATGAGCGATAATTACTTATTTGATCCTTGTTTTCGTCATTCTTATTTTACAGTAAAGTGCTAGTTTTGATCCTCTAGATAATAGATAGCTTATTAAGCTCTCAAATTACGCTAGTATTAAGTAACCAAAATGCAAATTTCAACTTTAGATTCATAGTTTCAACATATGGTGATAATTCTTAAACTGCATATTTAATTATTTTTCTTTTTCAAAAAACAAAAGATCGTTGTATAGAAAATATCAAACTATTAGAAGTAAAGTTATAAATAAAATAATTATTTTTTTACAATATCAGCATTTAATCAAAGCCTAATAGATGGATAAATATAAATTATTACATTTTTATTTAGAAGCTACCGTCGTTTTCCTGCAATGTTTTCGTGATGCTAACAATTTTATACATCATCATCGATGGTATAGAGATCTATTGATTTAGATCAGATATTTTGTACTCAAACAAGAAAATAGCTGTTATGATACTGAAAAAAAACAAGTCAAATCAGCATAAGAAGCTGTTTAATATCCACAAAAAGAAAACGTCTATTGGTTTTATCGTTGATCTAAATATCGTATGAATAAGATGTTTTCTCTGTTCTGATTTAACTGATTGGCAAAAAATCCTTGTTTGAGTATACCGTCGGAGAGATACGTATAGAAATATGATGATAGTGATTATGTGTTGACCTTTACCAAAGTCTGAGAAATATATAAAACTAATTTCTTCTATTAGATATGGGTCATTATCTTCACATTGCATTTAACCAAGGCTTGTTTTTTTCTTTCTACTTTATTAATAAACGAACAGATCCTATATACGTATCGTCAAGCTACACAATACATAACTGACTAAAACTAATCAATATTGGCAATCATTTAGGTTCTATGTACAAAAAAGAAACATTATCATCATCTGTATCACATCGTTCTCATTCTCAGAAGGCATCATGCTCATTTATCACGTACAGATCTCTTTTTCTTGCCGACATTGTATCCTTGACATAAAGCATCCCTCTTATTGATTTGCACTTGTATATGAGTGTACATATTCATTTATCGTCTATATTTTTCTTCTTCTTTCATACTAGACGACTATATGGTATCGCAAATTGTCAAATGAAAGTTCATCCAGTTACAATAACAGAACAAAATTGATTACCTACAATCTAATAATCAATATTCATATAATGCTGATCATTTCTTGATTATATGTCCTTGATTAAAATCTATATAAAAATGATTATTTTGAATAATTCTCTTTTATCATCAACCATCACCACGGCAACAACAACAACAACAACAACGCCTAATAATCTATATCTTAATTCGACAGTAGAAATTTATAATTCATCGTCTCTCAGTATAATTATTACCATAGTGATTCTATCATTTCTAAGTATATCTGGTTGGATTTTCATGTCTTATACTTTATTTGGTCGATCGGAAGCTTATCGTGCCAAACCTGAAGATCAATTTGGCTCATCGAATCTAACAAATAATTCAGATCGAGCAAATGGCAATGATTTTTATTTCGATATAGATTGACTACTAAAAGATGTGGACGTTAATCTACATGTTGTTGACTACTTTATTAATAAATCTGTTTTTTTCCTTATATAGAAAAAAAAGCAAAAAGATAAAATAGAAAAAAAAACAAAAAATAAAATGTTATTTAACAACTCCATCCTTCAGGACATTCTGATCGACATTCATGATACCATCTTGAATGTGGATAACAATGAAGACCTTCTTTACATTTCGTCAAACCAACATAACTTTCTCCGCCACACGGTGCCCATTCAGGTAATGTTTGTTTAGCACAAAACCATCCTTGTGGACAGTGTGTCTTACATTCACCATGAATATTTTCTGTTTGAATGAAACAAGCTGTACCAGTAGCACAAGCTAGTGGACTACGAATATTTCCACCATGACATTTACCACCAGGTGGAATAACTTGTGGAGATGGTCGAGTTGCGATTGCAGCTGCTTCAGCTGATAAACATTGAGAATAATATTTTGAACGCTTCATACAAATAAAATTTGTTTTACAAATTTTTGGACCTTCCCAATCAAGACCACCACATTGACCGAATTCTTCAATGAGACCATCTTTATCCATGCTACTGATAGCATTCATATTGTTGTTATTAATATTGTTCATGTTAATATTACTACTTGGAAGATTTACACCATATCCAGCACCAAAATAGGATGGCTGTTGAGGAATTCGATTACCATACCGATCATCCAGAATGTTTTGTTGTGCATTGATAAATTTAATGAAGATTGTAAATATGATTACAATTGATTTTAACATATTGATAATAATTAGTATTTGAAACTATAACAGATGAATGAATTTAATCGAGTCATTCATCATGTTTTTATATGTGTCTTATTTATAGACAAACCTTGACTAGATTTTCAAAATGTCAATACAACATTTAAAATAGAAAATATGATTGAAGCATAGGTTCAAGAAAAAATTCTTAAAGAGCATATATATTTCGATAGATACATTAGCCTTGACCAAAGATTATCGATCATGTAATTATATGCTTGTTTGTGATTAGTACGTTGGCAAGGACTCGTAAACATCAATATTATCATCATTTCGTTCTTTTCTCTTCTTGTAACGCATATTTGGCGCATACGTTAGCTAATTCATAATAAAATAATGTCAAGTGTTACATATATATTACGTGATAAAAATGAAACAATGCATGTATCATCATAAATCTTTCATTCGATATATAAGATAACTGTTTTTTTCCTCTTTCTCTCTGTCTCTTAGTTCATGGACATACGATCAACTTCTTGTAAATGCATCGATTGAAAAGAAAGACTTAAGTCTACTTGGTTTTATTATTGGTAGTCTATCTCTTATTAGTATTTTATGTAGCTTCATTCTAAGAATATTTATATATTTATATGATAAAATGTCATCGAAAAAAATATCATTTGCACAAACTCCATCTGTATCCAGTAGTACAACAACATCAAGCAATACAACGAGTGAATTTTAAATTAAAATATCTTTCTTTTTTTCTTCCGTAAATTATTAATAAGATATAAAAAAATCATTCTTATTTATATAAAAGTATGCAATGATTATACAAATAATAATAGAAAATTCATGAAAATTATTGTTGAGAACATTTAAAAATTATGATCTATAATAAAGTTATTAAAAATATTATCTTCTTCTTTTCAACGAGAATGCATCGTTTCTTTTATGGACATGCAAGTATATAGTTGCTATGAATTTTACTTTGAAAGATGATTTTTAATTCAATATCAAGGTTACTATTAGTAATTGTCATGAGAAAATCTAAGGTTATTGTATATTTTATATCAATGAAAATCAATAAGTTGGTTTAAAGCAAAAATTACAGGCTCAAATCGAAGTCATTTAATATTAATTTCAAACTTTAACGGATCTAAAAACATTATGTACAGTGACAAGTAATTGTCTCATTACTATCTAAAAATATGATTATTTTCCATGATAAATTGAGAAATCGATTCGAAGGATAGATAATGAAATATCTGATAGTATTGGTTCAAATTTATATCGAGAAACATCTTGCAACTCTGGTTTGTTGAACTACTTGACAGCCAATGAGATCAAAAACATTGTAACTGATTCCATAATATGATATAATATTAATATCTAAATGTTTGTTGAATATTTTCATCTTCATCATGCTTACAAATCAATCTTAACAGATTAGCTAAAGATGATGCTATATGAGTTGCTTCAAAAATTTCTATGATTAAAATTATAAAGTCTTCTGAAATGGCAGAAAAATCGTCTCTCAAGGCTAACGAGTAGTGTCAACGCAACCTGAATCAAATCGAATCGTCTTAATGATAAATTTCAAATAAGAGTTCTCATATCAACGAGTTACACATTGAAATATATTTGAAAAAGAAGACGATATATGAATAAAGACGACTTTTCAATTCATCAGTCCTGCTTATGATTCTAAAGATATTATGAGCACTCGATTTGATACTGTTATAGTACAAGAAAATAAGAAAAATGAATGCATAGTTTATGATTATTAAGATTACGGGATGTTTCAACAAATTACTAAAATCTTTAGATATATAGGTAAGTTTATTCATCATACAATGGGTTCTGAAGAATTTTAAAATTGTATAAGAATAAAAATGATAAAGAATAATTTTCTACCATGTTTGAGAACTTATTCCCCATTTATGTCAATTTCAATATAAGCACAATGAAAATATTTTTCAATGATCGATAGTTTGAGTTAATATATTTAAAAACAAATATTTCATGAAATTCTCTAGAAATCCCCAAAAGAAGAAGAAGAGTTGAAAATAATATCTGTAAAACTAAATAAAGTAGCACGCTGCTCTGAAAATATTTAACTCAGAACTTCTATTTATTTTTCTTTTCTACAATTTTACACACCTGTTAGGTCAACAATTGAGAATTTTGAATATCTCATTTTTTAATCCAAGCAAGTCTCTATCGGTTGAAATCGTCGTTTTATGACATATTGAATATCTATCCGAACAGTACATTTTGTTAAGTTAAACTTTTAACGAAGACGGCTTCAGATATCTACTATATCTCTTCAGGGAAATGATTGTTTTTTTCGAAACTCTGGATTTTTTTCTAAGCTCTATTGGAACCAATAAATTTATAAACATAAGAAAATTTCGGTAGAATATTCTAAAATCTGTTTATTGAGATGGCGAGAAATAATTACTTTTTGAAAAACTCCATTCTGAAAGTAAGTCGATTCAATGCAAATTAATACAGTTCAAAAATAATTTTCCACATTTTCTTTTGAAAAGCTTTTTTCTTATGTGATTTTATAGTAAATTTTACGGTCTATCTTTTGAAGAATATTACAAGTGGCACCATTAAAAACTGAGAGAGATATTGACGAAATCTCTAACATGTTATTCCTTACGGCCTATTCGTTAGATTATTAAACTCAATAAAGAATTAGAATGATCTATCTTAATTATGTTTATTAATTTATACAAGAAACATTATAATCTTCATAATCTATCGATATAATAATAAAAAAAACTATTCGCAATAAAATAAACCATAAATAACTAAAAAATTACTATAACAAGAACAATGTTACTTAATATTAGTAGTAAATGTTCCAAAGATTCTTTCATATTTATCACATTCGCCAAGAAAATTCCATGAAATTTTTTCTGTTTGATTTTCATTTGTAATTTTAGTTGTTTTCTTAAAATTAATTGTAGAACTAATTTTTTCACGCGAATTAATTTCGTTATCAATTAGAATCCAAATTTCATAAATCATCTGAAATCTTTCAAGATAGATTCGATCAACTAAATGCATTTTATATAATTTTTCAATAATTAAAATAATCGTATATAGTATATGACGTAAATTCGGTAATTCACTATTTGCTTCTATTTTCATGAAAAAATAAAGGAAAACTTAAAAACTATCACAAGACAATAGCATATTTACTTTTAATTTTCAGTTGATCATCTTTCAGATAATGTCGAAGTATTGAATCGTTTTCAAAATCACCGTGATCATCATCAAATATGAAACTTTTTTCTACACGTACAATAGACATTGGTAACATTATATCCAACATATATAACCAACAATTCGCACATAGATTAAATAATGCATGTAAACGTCGACGACATTTCTCTAATGGATTTTCTAATAGATTTGAAAAACAAAACAGAAGACAGGATCATGGATATTTTTAGTTAAATGAAATTTTTACCAAAAAATGTACAGCATAGACGAATAAAATTGAGAAGACCTTCAGCTCGATAGAAAAATGTTTTTTTAATACCATTTTTATCAACATTTAATTTTAATGCTTTAAGATTTCGTTCAATTTCAAGCATTTCTCCACAGATAGCTGCATGAAATGTTGTTCCATATTCAACATGTTGTTGTACAAGACGTATCGATTCATTAAGCCAATAATGACTTGATTTTGATATAATAAAACGTGATCGATCGCCAAGTGGATCGTTTATAATTAGATCTAAGAAGAATGTCAGTTTTTTCTTCGTTTAATCATGCATGATTAAATATATTTTTATTATTATCTTACAATCATTTTTTGATTTACATTCAAATGTTTTCGTTGCATTATTTTCATATTTGGAATGAATATTTTTCCAATGTGATGTGACATCAGTAGAATGCTTGATTTTTTTCTTGGCTACCATGTTGAATTCTTCAGAATTAGTGCGTTTTTTTCTTGACTGCTGATCATTTAATATTATTAATTCTGATGATGAACGATTATTCAATATAGTTTTACTCATCGATGATCTATCAAATTCAAATTCAAAATAATATTACATACAAATCAATTCTTAACAAAAAAAAACTTTATCGATGGATTTCTTAAACACGCGGTAGTTTTTGGTATTTCATGGATTTGTTCGCATCAGTTACTATTGGTGTTTCAAAAATTAAATTATATAGTCAGTGATTGGTTTATTTGAATACAGTTCACGTTTATTAGACCCCAAACAAACCAAAAATTCATTCATAAAATTTAATTTTGTTTTAAGTCAACAGCGGTCCACACTAAAGCATTAAATTACCAATAAGAGAATAAGACAAGCCTCTTTCATAGATGCAAAGTGCATAGTAGAAAATGTTAATGCATTGACAGTAGGGGCGTAACCAGAGGGTGGGGGGCAGTGTTTCTAATAGAAATTTGGAACAAAGTGTATATCCACAGTTTACCTATATTTTTTGAATATTTTTCCGCGTTTTCCCAGCAAAAAGCAAAGTGTATTTCAAAGGCAGCAGGTGTTTCGTACATTTTGCTTTTGCTGTGTACACCTACTGTTAGAAACACTGGAGGGGGCTCAGCCCCCCTAGAAAAAATAAAATCCTGTGAAAAAAATTTTAGCCCTCTAGGATAGCTTTGACAAACGACATAATCC